>JACCIZ010000273.1:0-66261 GCA_025506415.1 Flaveria robusta | reverse complement strand
GTCATGTTCGGTTGTGTTTCGGTTTAAAAGTAGTCACAAATGGTGCATTTGTGATTGTTTAGTTTGATTTTAGATATCATTTTGCTCGAATATGATTACATCAGGTTACAAGTGCGTTTAGAAGGATTGAGAATCGCAACATCATAGGATTGGAGGTAGTTACTTAAAAGAAAAACAATCCATGCGAGAACAATTGTAGTTTAATGTTTTAGCACTTGTAGTTTATTTTCATAATATGTTAAGCTTTAATGAATAATTGAATGCCTGAATTTATAATTGTACAACTTTGAGTGAAATACAAGAGATCTAACTTATTAATTGATCCAACATTGAGTTTGAATTCTTATTCATTGATCAAACATTGAGTTTTAGTTAACGTCTGATTACTTTCATTCCCAACTATAATTTGAGTGTAGATTCTTAATGAGTGAATACGCGTATTTGTTGTTCACTTTCAGTATTATCATTGATTTGGTGCTCAATAAAAGATTCTATGAATCGAGAGTTTTCATTTTGCTTGATTTTTAGTGGATTTAGAGAGCATACATGTTTCAAGATGGGGTTCGGGTGTTTTGGAAGAGTTTTGAAAGGCGTGTATCGATTTAAAGGGTGATTTGTGTTGTGTCATGTTCGGTTGTTGTTTCGGTTTAAAAAGTAGTCACAAATGGTGCATTTGTGATTGTTTAGTTTGATTTTAGATATCATTTTGCTCGAATGTGATTACATCAGGTTAGAAGTGCGTTTAGAAGGATTGAGAATCGCAACATCATAGGATTGGAGGTTGTTACTTAAAAGAAAAATAAACCATGACAGAACAATTGTAGTTTAATGTTTTAGCACTTGTAGTTTATTTTCATAATATGTTAAGCTTCAATGAATAATTGAATGCATGAATTTATAATTGTACAACTTTGAGTGAAATACAAGAGATCTAACTTATTAATGATCCAACATTGAGTTTGAATTCTATTATTGATCAAACATTGAGTTCTATTTTGACGTCTGATTACTTTCATTCACAACTATACTTTGAGTGTAGATTCTTAATGAGTGAATACGCGTATTTGTGTTCACTTTCAACTATTATCATTGATTTGTTGCTCAATAAAGGATTCTATAATCGAGAGTTGTCATTTTGCTTGATTTTAGTGGATTTAGAGAGCATACATGTTTAAAGATGGGGTTCGGGTGTTTTGGAAGAGTTTTGAAAGGCGTGTATCGATTTAAAGGGTGATTTGTGTTGTGTCATGTTCGGTTGTTGTTTCGGTTTAAAAAGTAGTCACAAATGGTGCATTTGTGATTGTTTAGTTTGATTTTAGATATCATTTTGCTCGAATATGATTACATCAGGTTAGAAGTGCGTTTAGAAGGATTGAGAATCGCAACATCATAGGAATGGAGGTAGTTACTTAAAAGAAAAACAATCCATGCTAGAACAATTGTAGTTTAATGTTTTAGCACTTGTAGTTTATTTTCATAATATGTTAAGCTTTAGTGAATAATTGAATGCATGAATTTGTAATTGTACGACTTTGAGTGAAATACAAGATTCAAACTTATTCACTAATCAACATTGAGTTTGAATTCTTATTATTGATCAAACATTGAGTTTTTTTGACGTCTGATTACTTTCAATCCACAACTATACTTTGAGTGTAGATTCTTAATGAGTGAATACGCGTATTTGTTGTTCACTTTCAACTATTATCATTGATTTGGTGCTCAATAAAGGATTCTATAATCGAAGTTGTCATTTTGCTTGATTTTAGTGGATTTAGAGAGCATACATGTTTCAAGATGGGGTTCGGGTGTTTTGGAAGAGTTTTGAAAGGCGTGTATCGATTTAAAGGGTGATTTCTGTTCTGTCATGTTCGGTTGTTGTTTCGGTTTAAAAAGTAGTCACAAATGGTGCATTTGTGATTGTTTAGTTTGATTTTAGATATCATTTTGCTCGAATATGATTACATCAGGTTAGAAGTGCGTTTAGAAGGATTGAGAATCGCAACATCATAGGATTGGAGGTAGTTACTTAAAAGAAAACAATCCATGCGAGAACAATTGTAGTTTAATGTTTTAGCACTTGTAGTTTATTTTCATAATATGTTAAGCTTTAATGAATAATTGAATGCATGATTTATAATTGTACAACTTTGAGTGAAATACAAGAGATCTACTTATTAATGATCCAACATTGAGTTTGAATTCTTATTCATTGATCAAACATTGAGTTTTATTTTAACGTCTGATTACTTTCATTCCAAAACTCTAATTTGAGTGTAGATTCTTAACGAGTGAATACGCGTATTTGTTGTTCACTTTCAAGTATTATCATTGATTTGGTGCTCAATAAAGGATTCTATGAATCGAGAGTTTTCATTTTGCTTGATTTTAGTGGATTTATAGAGCATACATGTTTCAAGATGGGGTTCGGGTGTTTTGGAAGAGTTTTGAAAGGCGTGTATCGATTTAAAGGGTGATTTGTGTTGTGTCATGTTCGGTTGTTGTTTCGGTTTAAAAAGTAGTCACAAATGGTGCATTTGTGATTGTTTAGTTTGATTTTAGATATCATTTTGCTCGAATGTGATTACATCAGTTAGAAGTGCGTTTAGAAGGATTGAGAATCGCAACATCATAGGATTGGAGGTTGTTACTTAAAAGAAAAACAATCCATGCGAGAACAATTGTAGTTTAATGTTTTAGCACTTGTTTTTATTTTCAAATATTTAAGCTTAATGAATAATTGAATGCATGAATTTATAATTTGTACAACTTTGAGTGAAATACAAGAGATCTAACTTATTAATTGATCCAACATTGAGTTTGAATTCTTATTCATTGATCAAACATTGAGTTTATTTTTTGACGTCTGATTACTTTCATTCCACAACTATATTTGAATGTAGATTCTTAATGAGTGAATACGCGTATTTGTTGTTCACTTTCAACTATTATCATTGATTTGGTTGCTCAATAAAGGATTCTATAATCAATCGAGTTGTCATTTTGCTTGATTTTAGGGATTTAGAGAGCATACATGTTTAAGATGGGGTTCGGGTGTTTTGGAAGAGTTTTGAAAGGCGTGTATCGATTTAAAGGGTGATTTGTGTTTTTGTCATGTTCTTTGTTGTTTTTCGGTTTAAAAGTAGTCACAATGGTGCATTTGTGATTGTTTAGTTTGATTTTAGATATCATTTTGCTCGAATATGATTACATCAGGTTAGAAGTGCGTTTAGAAGATTGAGAATCGCAACATCATAGGATTGGAGGTAGTTACTTAAAAGAAAACAATCCATGCGAGAACAATTGTAGTTTAATGTTTTAGCACTTGTAGTTTATTTTCATAATATGTTAAGCTTTAGTGAATAATTGAATGCATGATTTATAATTGTACAACTTTGAGTGAAATACAAGAGATCACTTATTACTAATCAACATTGAGTTTGAATTCTTATTATTGATCAAACATTGAGTTTTATTTGACGTCTGATTACTTTCATTCCACAACTATACTTGAGTGTAGATTCTTAATGATTGAATACGCGTATTTGTTTGTTCACTTTCAACTATTATCATTGATTTGGTGCTCATAAAGGATTCTATAAATCGAAAGTTGTCATTTTGCTTGATTTTAGTGGATTTAGAGAGCATACATGTTTCAAGATGGGGTTCGGGTTTTGGAAGAGTTTTGAAAGGCGTGTATCGATTTAAAGGGTGATTTGTGTGTGTCATGTTCGGTTGTTGTTTCGGTTTAAAAAGTAGTCACAAATGGTGCATTTGTGATTGTTTAGTTTGATTTTAGATATCATTTTGCTCGAATATGATTACATCAGGTTAGAAGTGCGTTTAGAAGGATTGAGAATCGCAACATCATAGGATTGGAGGTAGTTACTTAAAAGAAAAACAATCCATGCGAGAACAATTGTAGTTTAATGTTTTAGCACTTGTAGTTTATTTTCATAATATGTTAAGCTTTAATGAATAATTGAATGCATGAATTTATAATTGTACAACTTTGAGTGAAATACAAGAGATCTAACTTATTAATTGATCCAACATTGAGTTTGAATTCTTATTCATTGATCAAACATTGAGTTTTATTTTGACGTCTGATTACTTTCATTCCAAAACTCTAATTTGAGTGTAGATTCTTAACGAGTGAATACGCGTATTTGTTGTTCACTTTCAAGTATTATCATTGATTTGGTGCTCAATAAAGGATTCTATGAATCGAGAGTTTTCATTTTGCTTGATTTTAGTGGATTTAGAGAGCATACATGTTTCAAGATGGGGTTCGGTGTTTTTGGAAGAGTTTTGAAAGGCGTGTATCGATTTAAAGGGTGATTTGTGTTGTGTCATGTTCGGTTGTTGTTTCGGTTTAAAAAGTAGTCACAAATGGTGCATTTGTGATTGTTTAGTTTGATTTTAGATATCATTTTGCTCGAATGTGATTACATCAGGTTAGAATGCGTTTAGAAGGATTGAGAATCGCAACATCATAGGATTGGAGGTAGTTACTTAAAAGAAAACAATCCATGCGAGAACAATTGTAGTTTAATGTTTTAGCACTTGTAGTTTATTTTCATAATATGTTAAGCTTTAATGAATAATTGAATGCATGAATTTATAATTGTACAACTTTGAGTGAAATACAAGAGATCTAACTTATTAATTGATCCAACATTGAGTTTGAATTCTTATTCATTGATCAAACATTGAGTTTTATTTTGACGTCTGATTACTTTCATTCCACAACTATACTTTGAATGTAGATTCTTAATGAGTGAATACGCGTATTTGTTGTTCACTTTCAACTATTATCATTGATTTGGTGCTCAATAAAGGAATCTATGAATCGAGAGTTGTCATTTTGCTTGATTTTAGTGGATTTAGAGAGCATACATGTTTCAAGATGGGGTTCGGGTGTTTTGGAAGAGTTTTGAAAGGCGTGTATCGATTTAAAGGGTGATTTCTGTTGTGTCATGTTCGGTTGTTGTTTCGGTTAAAAAGTAGTCACAAACCGTGCATTTGTGATTGTTTAGTTTGATTTTAGATATCATATTGCTCGAATGTGATTACATCAGGTTAGAAGTGCGTTTAGAAGGATTGAGAATCACAAAATCATAGGATTGGAGGTAGTTACTTAAAAGAAAAACAATCCATGCGAGAACAATTGTAGTTTAATGTTTTAGCATTTGTAGTTTATTTTCATAATATGTTAATTTTTAGTGAATAATTGAATGCATGAATTTATAATTGTACAACTTTGAGTGAAATACAAGAGATCTAACTTATAATTGATCCAACATTGAGTTTGAATTCTTATTCATTGATCAAACATTGAGTTTTATTTTGACGTCTGATTACTTTCATTCCAACTCTAATTTGAGTGTAGATTCTTAATGAGTGAATACGCTTATTTGTTGTTCACTTTCAACTATTATCATTGATTTGGTGCTCAATAAAGGATTCTATAAATCGAGAGTTGTCATTTTGCTTGATTTTAGTGGATTTAGAGAGCATACATGTTTAAAGATGGGGTTCGGGTGTTTTGGAAGAGTTTTGAAAGGCGTGTATCGATTTAAAGGGTGATTTGTGTTGTGTCATGTTCGGTTGTTGTTTCGGTTTAAAATGTAGTCACAAATGGTGCATTTGTGATTGTTTAGTTTGATTTTAGATATCATTTTGCTCGAATATGATTACATCAGGTTAGAAGTGCGTTTAGAAGGATTGAGAATCGCAACATCATAGGATTGGAGGTAGTTACTTAAAAGAAAAACAATCCATGCGAGAACAATTGTAGTTTAATGTTTTAGCACTTGTAGTTTATTTTCATAATATGTTAAGCTTTAGTGAATAATTGAATGCATGAATTTGTAATTGTACGACTTTGAGTGAAATACAAGAGATCAAACATATTCACTAATCAAACATTGAGTTTGAATTCTTATTAATTGATCAAACATTGAGTTTTATTTTGACGTCTGATTACTTTCATTCCACAACTATACTTTGAGTGTAGATTCTTAATGATTGAATACGCGTATTTGTTGTTCACTTTCAACTATTATCATTGATTTGGTGCTCAATAAAGGATTCTATGAATCGAAAGTTGTCATTTTGCTTGATTTTAGTGGATTTAGAGAGCATACATGTTTCAAGATGGGGTTCGGGTGTTTTGGAAGAGTTTTGAAAGGCGTGTATCGATTTAAAGGGTGATTTGTGTTGTGTCATGTTCGGTTGTTGTTTCGGTTTAAAAAGTAGTCACAAATGGTGCATTTGTGATTGTTTAGTTTGATTTTAGATATCATTTTGCTCGAATATGATTACATCAGGTTAGAAGTGCGTTTAGAAGGATTGAGAATCGCAACATCATAGGATTGGAGGTAGTTACTTAAAAGAAAAACAATCCATGCGAGAACAATTGTAGTTTAATGTTTTAGCACTTGTAGTTTATTTTCATAATATGTTAAGCTTTAATGAATAATTGAATGCATGAATTTATAATTGTACAACTTTGAGTGAATACAAGAGATCTAACTTATTAATTGATCCAACATTGAGTTTGAATTCTTATTCATTGATCAAACATTGAGTTTTATTTTGACGTCTGATTACTTTCATTCCAAACTATATTTGAGTGTAGATTCTTAATGAGTGAATACGCGTATTTGTTGTTCACTTTCAACTATTATCATTGATTTGGTGCTCAATAAAGATTCTATGAATCGAGAGTTTACATTTTGCTTGATTTTAGTGGATTTATAGAGCATACATGTTTCAAGATGGGGTTCGGGTGTTTTGGAAGAGTTTTGAAAGGCGTGTATCGATTTAAAGGGTGATTTGTGTTGTGTCATGTTCGGTTGTTGTTTCGGTTTAAAAAGTAGTCACAAATGGTGCATTTGTGATTGTTTAGTTTGATTTTAGATATCATTTTGCTCGAATGTGATTACATCAGGTTAGAAGTGCGTTTAGAAGGATTGAGAATCGCAACATCATAGGATTGGAGGTTGTTACTTAAAAGAAAAATAAACCATGCGAGAACAATTGTAGTTTAATGTTTTAGCACTTGTAGTTTATTTTCATAATATGTTAAGCTTCAATGAATAATTGAATGCATGAATTTATAATTGTACAACTTTGAGTGAAACATAAGAGATCTAACTTATTAAATGATCCAACATTGAGTTTGAATTCTTATTAATTGATCAAACATTGAGTTCTATTTTGACGTCTGATTACTTTCATTCCACAACTATACTTTGAATGTAGATTCTTAATGAGTGAATACGCGTATTTGTTGTTCACTTTCAACTATTATCATTGATTTGTTGCTCAATAAAGGATTCTATAAATCGAGAGTTGTCATTTTGCTTGATTTTAGTGGATTTAGAGAGCATACATGTTTAAAGATGGGGTTCGGGTGTTTTGGAAGAGTTTTGAAAGGCGTGTATCGATTTAAAGGGTGATTTGTGTTGTGTCATGTTCGGTTGTTGTTTCGGTTTAAAATGTAGTCACAAATGGTGCATTTGTGATTGTTTAGTTTTATTTTAGATGTCATTTTGCTCGAATATGATTACATCAGGTTAGAAGTGCGTTTAGAAGGATTGAGAATCGCAACATCATAGGAATGGAGGTAGTTACTTAAAAGAAAAACAATCCATGCTAGAACAATTGTAGTTTAATGTTTTAGCACTTGTAGTTTATTTTCATAATATGTTAAGCTTTAGTGAATAATTGAATGCATGAATTTGTAATTGTACGACTTTGAGTGAAATACAAGATATCAAACATATTCACTAATCAAACATTGAGTTTGAATTCTTATTAATTGATCAAACATTGAGTTTTATTTTGACGTCTGATTACTTTCAATCAACAACTATACTTTGAGTGTAGATTCTTAATGAGTGAATACGCGTATTTGTTGTTCACTTTCAACTATTATCATTGATTTGGTGCTCAATAAAGGATTCTATGAATCGAAAGTTGTCATTTTACTTGATTTTAGTGGATTTAGAGAGCATACATGTTTCAAGATGGGGTTCGGGTGTTTTGGAAGAGTTTTGAAAGGCGTGTATCGATTTAAAGGGTGATTTCTGTTCTGTCATGTTCGGTTGTTGTTTCGGTTTAAAAAGTAGTCACAAATGGTGCATTTGTGATTGTTTAGTTTGATTTTAGATATCATTTTGCTCGAATATGATTACATCAGGTTAGAAGTGCGTTTAGAAGGATTGAGAATCGCAACATCATAGGATTGGAGGTAGTTACTTAAAAGAAAAACAATCCATGCGAGAACAATTGTAGTTTAATGTTTTAGCACTTGTAGTTTATTTTCATAATATGTTAAGCTTTAATGAATAATTGAATGCATGAATTTATAATTGTACAACTTTGAGTGAAATACAAGAGATCTAACTTATTAATTGATCCAACATTGAGTTTGAATTCTTATTCATTGATCAAACATTGAGTTTTATTTTAACGTCTGATTACTTTCATTCCAAAACTCTAATTTGAGTGTAGATTCTTAACGAGTGAATACGCGTATTTGTTGTTCACTTTCAAGTATTATCATTGATTTGGTGCTCAATAAAGGATTCTATGAATCGAGAGTTTCATTTTGCTTGATTTTAGTGGATTTAGAGCATACATGTTTCAAGATGGGGTTCGGGTGTTTTGGAAGAGTTTTGAAAGGCGTGTATCGATTTAAAGGGTGATTTGTGTTGTGTCATGTTCGGTTGTTGTTTCGGTTTAAAAAGTAGTCACAAATGGTGCATTTGTGATTGTTTAGTTTGATTTTAGATATCATTTTGCTCGAATGTGATTACATCAGGTTAGAAGTGCGTTTAGAAGGATTGAGGATCGCAACATCATAGGATTGGAGGTTGTTACTTAAAAGAAAAATAAACCATGAGAAAACAATTGTAGTTTAATGTTTTAGCACTTGTAGTTTATTTTCATAATATGTTAAGCTTCAATGAATAATTGAATGCATGAATTTATAATTGTACAACTTTGAGTGAAATACAAGAGATCTAACTTATTAATTGATCCAACATTGAGTTTGAATTCTTATTCATTGATCAAACATTGAGTTCTATTTTGACGTCTGATTACTTTCATTCCACAACTATACTTTGAATGTAGATTCTTAATGAGTGAATACGCGTATTTGTTGTTCACTTTCAACTATTATCATTGATTTGTTGCTCAATAATGGATTCTATAAATCGAGAGTTGTCATTTTGCTTGATTTTAGTGGATTTAGAGAGCATACATGTTTAAAGATGGGGTTCGGGTGTTTTGGAAGAGTTTTGAAAGGCGTGTATCGATTTAAAGGGTGATTTGTGTTGTGTCATGTTCGTTTGTTGTTTCGGTTTAAAAAGTAGTCACAAATGGTGCATTTGTGATTGTTTAGTTTGATTTTAGATGTCATTTTGCTCGAATATGATTACATCAGGTTAGAAGTGCGTTTAGAAGGATTGAGAATCGCAACATCATAGGATTGGAGGTAGTTACTTAAAGAAAAACATCCATGCGAGAACAATTGTAGTTTAATGTTTTAGCACTTGTAGTTTATTTTCATAATATGTTAAGCTTTAGTGAATAATTGAATGCATGAATTTGTAATTGTACGACTTTGAGTGAAATGCAAGATATCAAATATATTCACTAATCAAACATTGAGTTTGAATTCTTATTAATTGATCAAACATTGAGTTTTATTTTGACGTCTGATTACTTTCATTCCACAACTATACTTTGAGTGTAGATTCTTAATGAGTGAATACGCGTATTTGTTGTTCACTTTCAACTATTATCATTGATTTGGTGCTCAATAAAGGATTCTATGAATCGAAAGTTGTCATTTTGCTTGATTTTAGTGGATTTAGAGAGCATACATGTTTCAAGATGGGGTTCGGGTGTTTTGGAAGAGTTTTGAAAGGCGTGTATCGATTTAAAGGGTGATTTCTGTTGTGTCATGTTCGGTTGTTGTTTCGGTTTAAAAAGTAGTCACAAATGGTGCATTTGTGATTGTTTAGTTTGATTTTAGATATCATTTTGCTCGAATATGATTACATCAGGTTAGAAGTGCGTTTAGAAGGATTGAGAATCGCAACATCATAGGATTGGAGGTAGTTACTTAAAAGAAAAACAATCCATGCGAGAACAATTGTAGTTTAATGTTTTAGCACTTGTAGTTTATTTTCATAATATGTTAAGCTTTAATGAATAATTGAATGCATGAATTTATAATTGTACAACTTTGAGTGAAATACAAGAGATCTAACTTATTAATTGATCCAACATTGAGTTTGAATTCTTATTCATTGATCAAACATTGAGTTTTATTTTAACGTCTGATTACTTTCATTCCAAAACTCTAATTTGAGTGTAGATTCTTAACGAGTGAATACGCGTATTTGTTGTTCACTTTCAAGTATTATCATTGATTTGGTGCTCAATAAAGGATTCTATGAATCGAGAGTTTTCATTTTGCTTGATTTTAGTGGATTTATAGAGCATACATGTTTCAAGATGGGGTTCGGGTGTTTTGGAAGAGTTTTGAAAGGCGTGTATCGATTTAAAGGGTGATTTGTGTTGTGTCATGTTCGGTTGTTGTTTCGGTTTAAAAAGTAGTCACAAATGGTGCATTTGTGATTGTTTAGTTTGATTTTAGATATCATTTTGCTCGAATGTGATTACATCAGGTTAGAAGTGCGTTTAGAAGGATTGAGAATCGCAACATCATAGGATTGGAGGTAGTTACTTAAAAGAAAAACAATCCATGCGAGAACAATTGTAGTTTAATGTTTTAGCACTTGTAGTTTATTTTCATAATATGTTAAGCTTTAATGAATAATTGAATGCATGAATTTATAATTGTACAACTTTGAGTGAAATACAAGAGATCTAACTTATTAATTGATCCAACATTGAGTTTGAATTCTTATTCATTGATCAAACATTGAGTTTTATTTTGACGTCTGATTACTTTCATTCCACAACTATACTTTGAGTGTAGATTCTTAATGAGTGAATACGCGTATTTGTTGTTCACTTTCAACTATTATCATTGATTTGGTGCTCAATAAAGGATTCTATGAATCGAGAGTTTTCATTTTGCTTGATTTTAGTGGATTTAGAGAGCATACATGTTTCAAGATGGGGTTCGGGTGTTTTGGAAGAGTTTTGAAAGGCGTGTATCGATTTAAAGGGTGATTTGTGTTGTGTCATGTTCGGTTGTTGTTTCGGTTTAAAAAGTAGTCACAAATGGTGCATTTGTGATTGTTTAGTTTGATTTTAGATATCATTTTGCTCGAATGTGATTATATCAGGTTAGAAGTGCGTTTAGAAGGATTGAGAATCGCAACATCATAGGATTGGAGGTTGTTACTTAAAAGAAAAATAAACCATGGGAGAACAATTGTAGTTTAATGTTTTAGCACTTGTAGTTTATTTTGAAATATGTTAAGCTTCAATGAATAATTGAATGCATGAATTTATAATTGTACAACTTTGAGTGAAATACAAGAGATCTAACTTATAATTGATCCAACATTGAGTTTGAATTCTTATTCATTGATCAAACATTGAGTTTTATTTTAACGTCTGATTACTTTCATTCCAAAACTCTAATTTGAGTGTAGATTCTTAAAGAGTGAATACGCGTATTTGTTGTTCACTTTCAAGTATTATCATTTATTTGGTGCTCAATAAAGGATTCTATAAATCGAGAGTTGTCATTTTGCTTGTTTTTAGTGGATTTAGAGAGCATACATGTTTAAAGATGGGGTTCGGGTGTTTTGGAAGAGTTTTGAAAGGCGTGTATCGATTTAAAGGGTGATTTGTGTTGTGTCATGTTCGGTTGTTGTTTCGGTTTAAAATGTAGTCACAAATGGTGCATTTGTGATTGTTTAGTTTGATTTTAGATGTCATTTTGCTCGAATATGATTACATCAGGTTAGAAGTGCGTTTAGAAGGATTGAGAATCGCAACATCATAGGAATGGAGGTAGTTACTTAAAAGAAAAACAATCCATGCTAGAACAATTGTAGTTTAATGTTTTAGCACTTGTAGTTTATTTTCATAATATGTTAAGCTTTATGAATAATTGAATGCATGAATTTGTAATTGTACAACTTTGAGTGAAATACAAGAGATCAACTTATTCACTGATCAAACATTGAGTTTGAATTCTTATTCATTGATCAAACATTGAGTTTTATTTTGACGTCTGATTACTTTCATTCACAACTATACTTTGAGTGTAGATTCTTAATGAGTGAATACGCGTATTTGTTGTTCACTTTCAACTATTATCATTGATTTGGTGCTCAATAAAGGATTCTATGAATCGAGAGTTGTCATTTTGCTTGATTTTAGTGGATTTAGAGAGCATACATGTTTCAAGATGGGGTTCGGGTGTTTTGGAAGAGTTTTGAAAGGCGTGTATCGATTTAAAGGGTGATTTGTGTTGTGTCATGTTCGGTTGTTGTTTCGGTTTAAAAAGTAGTCACAAATGGTGCATTTGTGATTGTTTAGTTTGATTTTAGATATCATTTTGCTCGAATGTGATTACATCAGGTTAGAAGTGCGTTTAGAAGGATTGAGAATCGCAACATCATAGGATTGGAGGTAGTTACTTAAAAGAAAAACAATCCATGCGAGAACAATTGTAGTTTAATGTTTTAGCACTTGTAGTTTATTTTCATAATATGTTAAGCTTTAATGAATAATTGAATGCATGAATTTATAATTGTACAACTTTGAGTGAAATACAAGAGATCTAACTTATTAATTGATCCAACATTGAGTTTGAATTCTTATTCATTGATCAAACATTGAGTTTTATTTTAACGTCTGATTACTTTCATTCCAAAACTCTAATTTGAGTGTAGATTCTTAATGAGTGAATACGCGTATTTGTTGTTCACTTTCAACTATTATCATTGATTTGGTGCTCAATAAAGGATTCTATAAATCGAGAGTTGTCATTTTGCTTGATTTTAGTGGATTTAGAGAGCATACATGTTTAAAGATGGGGTTCGGGTGTTTTGGAAGAGTTTTGAAAGGCGTGTATCGATTTAAAGGGTGATTTGTGTTGTGTCATGTTCGGTTGTTGTTTCGGTTTAAAAAGTAGTCACAAATGGTGCATTTGTGATTGTTTAGTTTGATTTTAGATATCATTTTGCTCGAATGTGATTACATCATGTTAGAAGTGCGTTTAGAAGGATTGAGAATCGCAACATCATAGGATTGGAGGTTGTTACTTAAAAGAAAAACAATCCATGCGAGAACAATTGTAGTTTAATGTTTTAGCACTTGTAGTTTATTTTCATAATATGTTAAGCTTTAGTGAATAATTGAATGCACGAATTTGTAATTGTACGACTTTGAGTGAAATACAAGAGATCTAACTTATTCACTGATCAAACATTGAGTTTGAATTCTTATTCATTGATCAAACATTGAGTTTTATTTTGACGTCTGATTACTTTCATTCCACAACTATAATTTGAGTGTAGATTCTTAATGAGTGAATACGCGTATTTGTTGTTCACTTTCAACTATTATCATTGATTTGGTGCTCAATAAAGGATTCTATGAATCGAGAGTTGTCATTTTGCTTGATTTTAGTGGATTTAGAGAGCATACATGTTTCAAGATGGGGTTCGGGTGTTTTGGAAGAGTTTTGAAAGGCGTGTATCGATTTAAAGGGTGATTTGTGTTGTGTCATGTTCGGTTGTTGTTTCGGTTTAAAAAGTAGTCACAAATGGTGCATTTGTGATTGTTTAGTTTGATTTTAGATATCATTTTACTCGAATGTGATTACATCAGGTTAGAAGTGCGTTTAGAAGGATTGAGAATCGCAACATCATAGGATTGGAGGTAGTTACTTAAAAGAAAATAATCCACGCGAGAACAATTGTAGTATACTGTTTTAGCACTTGTAGTTTATTTTCATAATATGTTAAGCTTTAATGAATAATTGAATGAACGAATTAATAATTATACAACTTTGAGTGAAATACAAGAGATCTAACTTATTAATTGATCCAACATTGAGTTGGAATTCTTATTAATTGATCAAACATTGAGTTTTCTTTTGACGTCTGATTACTTTCATTCCACAACTATACTTTGAGTGTAGATTTTTAATGAGTGAAGACGCGTATTTGTTGCTCACTTTCAACTATTATCATTGATTTGGTGCTCAATAAAGGATTCTATGAATCGAGAGTTTTCATTTTGCTTGATTTTAGTGGATTTAGAGAGCATACATGTTTCAAGATGGGGTTCGGGTGTTTTGGAAGAGTTTTGAAAGGCGTGTATCGATTTAAAGGGTGATTTGTGTTGTGTCATGTTCGGTTGTTGTTTCGGTTTAAAAAGTAGTCACAAATGGTGCATTTGTGATTGTTTAGTTTGATTTTAGATATCATTTTGCTCGAATGTGATTACATCAGGTTAGAAGTGCGTTTAGAAGGATTGAGAATCGCAACATCATAGGATTGGAGGTTGTTACTTAAAAGAAAAACAATCCATGCGAGAACAATTGTAGTTTAATGTTTTAGCACTTGTAGTTTATTTTCATAATATGTTAAGCTTTAATGAATAATTGAATGCATGAATTTATAATTGTACAACTTTGAGTGAAATACAAGAGATCTAACTTATTAATTGATCCAACATTGAGTTTGAATTCTTATTCATTGATCAAACATTGAGTTTTATTTTGACGTCTGATTACTTTCATTCCACAACTATACTTTGAGTGTAGATTCTTAATGAGTGAATACGCGTATTTGTTGTTCACTTTCAACTATTATCATTGATTTGGTGCTCAATAAAGGATTCTATAAATCGAGAGTTGTCATTTTGCTTGATTTTAGTGGATTTAGAGAGCATACATGTTTCAAGATGGGGTTCGGGTGTTTTGGAAGAGTTTTGAAAGGCGTGTATCGATTTAAAGGGTGATTTGTGTTGTGTCATGTTCGGTTGTTGTTTCGGTTTAAAAAGTAGTCACAAATGGTGCATTTGTGATTGTTTAGTTTGATTTTAGATATCATTTTGCTCGAATGTGATTACATCAGGTTAGAAGTGCGTTTAGAAGGATTGAGAATCACAACATCATAGGATTGGAGGTAGTTACTTAAAAGAAAAACAATCCATGCGAGAACAATTGTAGTTTAATGTTTTAGCACTTGTAGTTTATTTTCATAATATGTTAAGCTTTAATGAATAATTGAATGCATGAATTTATAATTGTACAACTTTGAGTGAAATACAAGAGATCTAACTTATTAATTGATCCAACATTGAGTTTGAATTCTTATTCATTAATCAAACATTGAGTTTTATTTTGACGTCTGATTACTTTCATTCCACAACTCTAATTTGAGTGTAGATTCTTAATGAGTGAATACGCGTATTTGTTGTTCACTTTCAACTATTATCATTGATTTGGTGCTCAATAAAGGATTCTATGAATCGAGAGTTTTCATTTTGCTTGATTTTAGTGGATTTAGAGAGCATACATGTTTCAAGATGGGGTTCGGGTGTTTTGGAAGAGTTTTGAAAGGCGTGTATCGATTTAAAGGGTGATTTGTGTTGTGTCATGTTCGGTTGTTGTTTCGGTTTAAAAAGTAGTCACAAATGGTGCATTTGTGATTGTTTAGTTTGATTTTAGATATCATTTTGCTCGAATATGATTACATCAGGTTAGAAGTGCGTTTAGAAGGATTGAGAATCGCAACATCATAGGATTGGAGGTAGTTACTTAAAAGAAAAACAATCCATGCGAGAACAATTGTAGTTTAATGTTTTAGCACTTGCAGTTTATTTTCATAATATGTTAAGCTTTAATGAATAATTGAATGAATGAATTTATAATTATACAACTTTGAGTGAAATACAAGAGATCTAACTTATTAATTGATCCAACATTGAGTTTGAATTCTTATTCATTGATCAAACATAGAGTTTTCTTTTGACGTCTGATTACTTTCATTCCACAACTATACTTTGAGTGTAGATTATTAATGAGTGAATACGCGTATTTGTTGGTCACTTTCAACTATTATCATTGATTTGGTGCTCAATAAAGGATTCTATGAATCGAGAGTTTTCATTTTGCTTGATTTTAGTGGATTTAGAGAGCATACATGTTTCAAGATGGGGTTCGGGTGTTTTGGAAGAGTTTTGAAAGGCGTGTATCGATTTAAAGGGTGATTTGTGTTGTGTCATGTTCGGTTGTTGTTTCGGTTTAAAAAGTAGTCACAAATGGTGCATTTGTGATTGTTTAGTTTGATTTTAGATATCATTTTGCTCGAATGTGATTACATCAGGTTAGAAGTGCGTTTAGAAAGATTGAGAATCGCAACATCATAGGATTGGAGGTTGTTACTTAAAAGAAAAACAATCCATGCGAGAACAATTGTAGTTTAATGTTTTAGCACTTGTAGTTTATTTTCATAATATGTTAAGCTTTAATGAATAATTGAATGCATGAATTTATAATTGTACAACTTTGAGTGAAATACAAGAGATCTAAGTTATTAATTTATCCAACATTGAGTTTGAATTCTTATTCATTGATCAAACATTGAGTTTTATTTTGACGTCTGATTACTTTCATTCCACAACTATACTTTGAGTGTAGATTCTTAATGAGTGAATACGCGTATTTGTTGTTCACTTTGAACTATTATCATTGATTTGGTGCTCAATAAAGGATTCTATGAATTGAAAGTTGTCATTTTACTTGATTTTAGTGGATTTAGAGAGCACACATGTTTCAAGATGGAGTTCGGGTGTTTTGGAAGAGTTTTGAAAGGCGTGTATCGATTTAAAGGGTGATTTCTGTTCTGTCATGTTCAGTTGTTGTTTCGGTTTAAAAAGTAGTCACCAATGGTGCATTTGTGATTGTTTAGTTTGATTTTAGATATCATTTTGCTCGAATATGATTACATCAGGTTAGAAGTGCGTTTAGAAGGATTGAGAATCGCAACATCATAGGATTGGAGGTAGTTACTTAAAAGAAAAACAATCCATGCGAGAACAATTGTAGTTTAATGTTTTAGCACTTGTAGTTTATTTTCATAATATGTTAAGCTTCATGAATAATTGAATGCATGAATTTATAATTGTACAACTTTGAGTGAAATACAAGAGATCTAACTTATTAATTGATCCAACATTGAGTTTGAATTCTTATTCATTGATCAAACATTGAGTTTATTTTGACGTCTGATTACTTTCATTCCACAACTATACTTTGAATGTAGATTCTTAATGAGTGAATACGCGTATTTGTTGTTCACTTTCAACTATTATCATTGATTTGTTGCTCAATAAAGGATTCTATAAATCTAGAGTTGTCATTTTGCTTGATTTTAGTGGATTTAGAGAGCATACATGTTTAAAGATGGGGTTCGGGTGTTTTGGAAGAGTTTTAAAAGGCGTGTATCGATTTAAAGGGTGATTTGTGTTGTGTCATGTTCGGTTGTTGTTTCGGTTTAAAAAGTAGTCACAAATGGTGCATTTGTGATTGTTTAGTTTGATTTTAGATATCATTTTGCTCGAATATGATTACATCAGGTTAGAAGTGCGTTTAGAAGGATTGAGAATCGCAACATCATAGGATTGGAGGTCGTTACTTAAAAGAAAAACAATCCATGCGAGAACAATTGTAGTTTAATGTTTTAGCACTTGTAGTTTATTTTCATAATATGTTAAGCTTTAGTGAATAATTGAATGCACGAATTTGTAATTGTACGACTTTGAGTGAAATACAAGAGATCAAACATATTCACTAATCAAACATTGAGTTTGAATTCTTATTAATTGATCAAATATTAAGTTTTATTTTGACGTCTGATTACTTTCATTCCACAACTATACTTTGAGTGTATATTCTTAATGAGTGAATACGCGTATTTGTTGTTCACTTTCAACTATTATCATTGATTTGGTGCTCAATAAAGGATTCTATGAATCGAAAGTTGTCATTTTACATGATTTTAGTGGATTTAGAGAGCATACATGTTTCAAGATGGGGTTCGGGTGTTTTGGAAGAGTTTTGAAAGGCGTGTATCGATTTAAAGGGTGATTTGTGTTGTGTCATGTTCGGTTGTTGTTTCGGTTTAAAAAGTAGTCACAAATGGTGCATTTGTGATTGTTTAGTTTGATTTTAGATATCATTTTGCTCGAATATGATTACATCAGGTTAGAAGTGCGTTTAGAAGGATTGAGAATCGCAACATCATAGGATTGGAGGTTGTTACTTAAAAGAAAAACAATCCATGCGAGAACAATTGTAGTTTAATGTTTTAGCACTTGTAGTTTATTTTCATAATATGTTAAGCTTTAATGAATAATTGAATGCATGAATTTATAATTGTACAACTTTGAGTGAAATACAAGAGATCTAACTTATTAATTGATCCAACATTGAGTTTGAATTCTTATTCATTGATCAAACATTGAGTTTTATTTTAACGTCTGATTACTTTCATTCCAAAACTCCAATTTGAGTGTAGATTCTTAATGAGTGAATACGCGTATTTGTTGTTCACTTTCAAGTATTATCATTGATTTGGTGCTCAATAAAGGATTCTATAAATCGAGAGTTGTCATTTTGCTTGTTTTTAGTGGATTTAGAGAGCATACATGTTTATAGATGGGGTTCGGGTGTTTTGGAAGAGTTTTGAAAGGCGTGCATCGATTTAAAGGGTGATTTGTGTTGTGTCATGTTCGGTTGTTGTTTCGGATTAAAAAGTAGATACAAATGGTGCATTTGTGATTGTTAAGTTTGATTTTAGATATCATTTTGCTCGAATGTGATTACATCATGTTAGAAGTGCGTTTAGAAGGATTGAGAATCGCAACATCATAGGATTGGAGGTTGTTACATAAAAGAAAAACAATCCATGCGAAAACAATTGTAGTTTAATGTTTTTGCATTTGTAGTTTATTTTCATAATACGTTAAGCTTTAGTGAATAATTGAATGCACGAATTTGTAATTGTACAACTTTGAGTGAAACACAAGAGATCAAACTTATTCACTGATCAAACATTGAGTTTGACTTCTCATTCATTGATCAAACATTGAGTTTTATTTTGACGTCTGATTACTTTCATTCCACAACTATAATTTGAGTATAGATTCTTAATGAGTGAATACGCGTATTTGTTGTTCACTTTCAACTATTATCATTGATTTGGTGCTCAATAAAGGATTCTATGAATCGAGAGTTGTAGTTTTGCTTGATTTTAGTGGATTTAGAGAGCATACATGTTTCAGATGGGTTCGGGTGTTTTGGAAAAGTTTTGAAAGGCGTGTATCGATTTAAAGGGTGATTTCTGTTGTGTCATGTTCGGTTGTTGTTTCGGTTTAAAAAGTAGTCACAAATGGTGCATTTGTGATTGTTTAGTTTGATTTTAGATATCATTTTGCTCGAATGTGATTACATCAGGTTAGAAGTGCGTTTAGAAGGATTGAGAATCGCAACATCATAGGATTGGAGGTAGTTACTTAAAAGAAAAACAATCCATGCGAGAACAATTATAGTATACTGTTTTAGCACTTGTAGTTTATTTTCATAATATGTTAAGCTTTAATGAATATTTGAATGAATGAATTTATAATTATACAACTTTGAGTGAAATACAAGAGATCTAACTTATTAATTGATCCAACATTGAGTTTGAATTCTTATTCATTGATCAAACATTGAGTTTTCTTTTGACGTCTGATTACTTTCATTCCACAACTATACTTTGAGTGTAGATTCTTAATGAGTGAATACGCGTATTTGTTGCTCACTTTCAACTATTATCATTGATTTGGTGCTCAATAAAGGATTCTATGAATCGAGAGTTTTCATTTTGCTTGATTTTAGTGGATTTAGAGAGCATACATTTTAAGATGGGGTTCGGGTGTTTTGGAAGAGTTTTGAAAGGCGTGTATCGATTTAAAGGGTGATTTGTGTTGTGTCATGTTCGGTTGTTGTTTCGGTTTAAAAAGTAGTCACAAATGGTGCATTTGTGATTGTTTAGTTTGATTTTAGATATCATTTTGCTCGAATGTGATTACATCAGGTTAGAAGTGCGTTTAGAAGGATTGAGAATCGCAACATCATAGGATTGGAGGTAGTTACTTAAAAGAAAAACAATCCATGCGAGAACAATTGTAGTATACTGTTTTAGCACTTGTAGTTTATTTTCATAATATGTTAAGCTTTAATGAATAATTGAATGAATGAATTAATAATTATACAACTTTGAGTGAAATACAAGAGATCTAACTTATTAATTGATCCAACATTGAGTTTGAATTCTTATTCATTGATCAAACATTGAGTTTTCTTTTGACGTCTGATTACTTTCATTCCACAACTATACTTTGAGTGTAGATTCTTAATGAGTGAATACGCGTATTTGTTGCTCACTTTCAACTATTATCATTGATTTGGTGCTCAATAAAGGATTCTATGAATCGAAAGTTGTCATTTTACTTGATTTTAGTGGATTTAGAGAGCATACATGTTTCAAGATGGGGTTCGGGTGTTTTGGAAGAGTTTTGAAAGGCGTGTATCGATTTAAAGGGTGATTTCTGTTCTGTCATGTTCGGTTGTTGTTTCGGTTTAAAAAGTAGTCACAAATGGTGCATTTGTGATTGTTTAGTTTGATTTTAGATATCATTTTGCTCGAATGTGATTACATCAGGTTAGAAGTGCGTTTAGAAGGATTGAGAATCGCAACATCATAGGATTGGAGGTTGTTACTTAAAAGAAAAACAATCCATGCGAGAACAATTGTAGTTTAATGTTTTAGCACTTGTAGTTTATTTTCATAATATGTTAAGCTTCAATGAATAATTGAATGCATGAATTTATAATTGTACAACTTTGAGTGAAATACAAGAGATCTAACTTATTAATTGATCCAACATTGAGTTTGAATTCTTATTCATTGATCAAACATTGAGTTCTATTTTGACGTCTGATTACTTTCATTCCACAACTATACTTTGAATGTAGATTCTTAATGAGTGAATACGCGTATTTGTTGTTCACTTTCAACTATTATCATTGATTTGTTGCTCAATAAAGGATTCTATAAATCGAGAGTTGTCATTTTGCTTGATTTTAGTGGATTTAGAGAGCATACATGTTTAAAGATGGGGTTCGGGTGTTTTGGAAGAGTTTTGAAAGGCGTGTATCGATTTAAAGGGTGATTTGTGTTGTGTCATGTTCGGTTGTTGTTTCGGTTTAAAAAGTAGTCACAAATGGTGCATTTGTGATTGTTTAGTTTGATTTTAGATATCATTTTGCTCGAATATGATTACATCAGGTTAGAAGTGCGTTTAGAAGGATTGAGAATCGCAACATCATAGGATTGGAGGTAGTTACTTAAAAGAAAAACAATCCATGCGAGAACAATTGTAGTTTAATGTTTTAGCACTTGTAGTTTATTTTCATAATATGTTAAGCTTTAGTGAATAATTGAATGCACGAATTTGTAATTGTACGACTTTGAGTGAAATACAAGAGATCAAACATATTCACTAATCAAACATTGAGTTTGAATTCTTATTAATTGATCAAACATTAAGTTTTATTTTGACGTCTGATTACTTTCATTCCACAACTATACTTTGAGTGTAGATTCTTAATGAGTGAATACGCGTATTTGTTGTTCACTTTCAACTATTATCATTGATTTGGTGCTCAATAAAGGATTCTATGAATCGAAAGTTGTCATTTTACATGATTTTAGTGGATTTAGAGAGCATACATGTTTCAAGATGGGGTTCGGGTGTTTTGGAAGAGTTTTGAAAGGCGTGTTCGGTTTAAAAAGTAGTCAAAAATGGTGCATTTGTGATTGTTTAGTTTGATTTTAGATATCATTTTGCTCGAATATGATTACATCAGGTTAGAAGTGCGTTTAGAAGGATTGAGAATCGCAACATCATAGGATTGGAGGTTGTTACTTAAAAGAAAAACAATCCATGCGAGAACAATTGTAGTTTAATGTTTTAGCACTTGTAGTTTATTTTCATAATATGTTAAGCTTTAATGAATAATTGAATGCATGAATTTATAATTGTACAACTTTGAGTGAAATACAAGAGATCTAACTTATTAATTGATCCAACATTGAGTTTGAATTCTTATTCATTGATCAAACATTGAGTTTTATTTTGACGTCTGATTACTTTCATTCCAAACTAATTTGAGTGTAGATTCTTAATGAGTGAATACGCGTATTTGTTGTTCACTTTCAACTATTATCATTGATTTGGTGCTCAATAAAGGATTCTATAAATCGAGAGTTGTCATTTTGCTTGATTTTAGTGGATTTAGAGAGCATACATGTTTATAGATGGGGTTCGGGTGTTTTGGAAGAGTTTTGAAAGGCGTGTATCGATTTAAAGGGTGATTTCTGTTGTGTCATGTTCGGTTGTTGTTTCGGTTTAAAAAGTAGTCACAAATGGTGCATTTGTGATTGTTTAGTTTGATTTTAGATATCATTTTGCTCGAATGTGATTACATCAGGTTAGAAGTGCGTTTAGAAGGATTGAGAATCGCAACATCATAGGATTGGAGGTTGTTACTTAAAAGAAAAACAATCCATGCGAGAACAATTGTAGTTTAATGTTTTAGCACTTGTAGTTTATTTTCATAATATGTTAAGCTTCAATGAATAATTGAATGCATGAATTTATAATTGTACAACTTTGAGTGAAATACAAGAGATCTAACTTATTAATTGATCCAACATTGAGTTTGAATTCTTATTCATTGATCAAACATTGAGTTTTATTTTGACGTCTGATTACTTTCATTCCACAACTATACTTTGAATGTAGATTCTTAATGAGTGAATACGCGTATTTGTTGTTCACTTTCAACTATTATCATTGATTTGTTGCTCAATAAAGGATTCTATAAATCTAGAGTTGTCATTTTGCTTGATTTTAGTGGATTTAGAGAGCATACATGTTTAAAGATGGGTTCGGGTGTTTTGGAAGAGTTTTAAAGGCGTGTATCGATTTAAAGGGTGATTTGTGTTGTGTCATGTTCGGTTGTGGTTTCTGTTTAAAAAGTAGTCACAACTGGTGCATTTGTGATTGTTTAGTTTGATTTTAGATATCATTTTGCTCGAATGTGATTACATCAGGTTAGAAGTGCGTTTAGAAGGATTGAGAATCGCAACATCATAGGATTCGAGGTTGTTACTTAAAAGAAAAACAATCCATGCGAGAACAATTGTAGTTTATTGTTTTAGCACTTGTAGTTTATTTTCATAATATGTTAAGCTTTAGTGAATAATTGAATGCACGAATTTGTAATTGTACGACTTTGAGTGTAATACAAGAGATCTAACTTATTCACTAATCAAACATTGAGTTTGAATTCTTATTCATTGATCAAAATTAGTTTTATTTTGACGTCTGATTACTTTCATTCCACAACTATACTTTGAGTGTAGATTCTTAATGAGTGAATACGCGTATTTGTTGTTCACTTTCAACTATTATCATTGATTTGGTGCTCAATAAAGGATTCTATGAATCGAGAGTTGTCATTTTGCTTGATTTTAGTGGATTTAGAGAGCATACATGTTTCAAGATGGGTTTCGGGTGTTTTGGAAGAGTTTTGAAAGGCGTGTATCGATTTAAAGGGTGATTTGTGTTGTGTCATGTTCGGTTGTTGTTTCGGTTTAAAAAGTAGTCACAAATGGTGCATTTGTGATTGTTTAGTTTGATTTTAGATATCATTTTGCTCGAATATGATTACATCAGGTTAGAAGTGCGTTTAGAAGGATTGAGAATCGCAACATCATAGGATTGGAGGTAGTTACTTAAAAGAAAAACAATCCATGCGAGAACAATTGTAGTTTAAAGTTTTAGAACTTGTAGTTTATTTTCATAATATGTTAAGCTTTAATGAAAATTGAATGCATGAATTTATAATTGTACAACTTTGAGTGAAATACAAGAGATCTAACTTATTAATTGATCCAACATTGAGTTTGAATTCTTATTCATTGATCAAACATTGAGTTTTATTTTGACGTCTGATTACTTTCATTCCAAACTCTAATTTGAGTGTAGATTCTTAATGAGTGAATACGCGTATTTGTTGTTCACTTTCAACTATTATCATTGATTTGGTGCTCAATAAAGGATTCTATAATCGAGAGTTGTCATTTTGCTTGATTTTAGTGGATTTAGAGAGCATACATGTTTATAGATGGGGTTCGGGTGTTTTGGAAGAGTTTTGAAAGGCGTGTATCGATTTAAAGGGTGATTTGTGTTGTGTCATGTTCGGTTGTTGTTTCGGTTTAAAAAGTAGTCACAAATGGTGCATTTGTGATTGTTTAGTTTGATTTTAGATATCATTTTGCTCGAATGTGATTACATCATGTTAGAAGTGCGTTTAGAAGGATTGAGAATCGCAACATCATAGGATTGGAGGTTGTTACTTAAAAGAAAAACAATCCATGCGAGAACAATTGTAGTTTAATGTTTTTGCATTTGTAGTTTATTTTCATAATATGTTAAGCTTTAGTGAATAATTGAATGCACGAATTTGTAATTGTATGACTTTGAGTGAAATACAAGAGATCAAACTTATTCACTGATCAAACATTGAGTTTGACTTCTCATTCATTGATCAAACATTAAGTTTTATTTTGACGTCTGATTACTTTCACTCCACAACTATAATTTGAGTATAGATTCTTAATGTGTGAATACGCGTATTTGTTGTTCACTTTCAACTATTATCATTGATTTGGTGCTCAATAAAGGATTCTATGAATCGAGAGTTGTCATTTTGCTTGATTTAAGTGGATTTAGAGAGCATACATGTTTCAGGATGGGTTCGGGTGTTTTGGAAGAGTTTTGAAAGGCGTGTATCGATTTAAAGGGTGATTTCTGTTGTGTCATGTTCGGTTGTTGTTTCGGTTTAAAAAGTAGTCACAAATGGTGCATTTGTGATTGTTTAGTTTGATTTTAGATATCATTTTGCTCGAATGTGATTACATCAGGTTAGAAGTGCGTTTAGAAGGATTGAGAATCGCAACATCATAGGATTGGAGGTAGTTACTTAAAAGAAAAACAATCCATGCGAGAACAATTGTAGTAATGTTTTAGCACTTGTAGTTTATTTTCATAATATGTTAAGCTTTAATGAATATTTGAATGAATGAATTTATAATTATACAACTTTGAGTGAAATACAAGAGATCTAACTTATTAATTGATCCAACATTGAGTTTGAATTCTTATTCATTGATCAAACATTGAGTTTTCTTTTGACGTCTGATTACTTTCATTCCACAACTATACTTTGAGTGTAGATTCTTAATGAGTGAATACGCGTATTTGTTGCTCACTTTCAACTATTATCATTGATTTGGTGCTCAATAAAGGATTCTATGAATCGAGAGTTTTCATTTTGCTTGATTTTAGTGGATTTAGAGAGCATACATGTTTCAAGATGGGGTTCGGGTGTGTTGGAAGAGTTTTGAAAGGCGTGTATCGATTTAAAGGGTGATTTGTGTTGTGTCATGTTCGGTTGTTGTTTCGGTTTAAAAAGTAGTCACAAATGGTTCATTTGTGATTGTTTAGTTTGATTTTAGATATCATTTTGCTCGAATGTGATTACATCAGGTTAGAAGTGCGTTTAGAAAGATTGAGAATCACAACATCATAGGATTGGAGGTAGTTACTTAAAAGAAAAACAATCTATGCGAGAACAATTGTAGTATACTGTTTTAGCACTTGTAGTTTATTTTCATAATATGTTAAGCTTTAATGAATAATTGAATGAATGAATTTATAATTATACAACTTTGAGTGAAATACAAGAGATCTAACTTATTAATTGATCCAACATTGAGTTGGAATTCTTATTCATTGATCAAACATTGAGTTTTCTTTTGACGTCTGATACTTTCATTCCACAACTATACTTTGAGTGTAGATTCTTAATGAGTGAAGACGCGTATTTGTTGCTCACTTTCAACTATTATCATTGATTTGGTGCTCAATAAAGGATTCTATGAATCGAAAGTTGTCATTTTACTTGATTTTAGTGGATTTAGAGAGCATACATGTTTATAGATGGGGTTCGGGTGTTTTGGAAGAGTTTTGAAAGGCGTGTATCGATTTAAAGGGTGATTTCTGTTCTGTCTTGTTCGGTTGTTGTTTCGGTTTAAAAAGTAGTCACAAATGGTGCATTTGTGATTGTTTAGTTTGATTTTAGATATCATTTTGCTCGAATGTGATTACATCAGGTTAGAAGTGCGTTTAGAAGGATTGAGAATCGCAACATCATAGGATTGGAGGTTGTTACTTAAAAGAAAAACAATCCATGCGAGAACAATTGTAGTTTAATGTTTTAGCACTTGTAGTTTATTTTCATAATATGTTAAGCTTCAATGAATAATTGAATGCATGAATTTATAATTGTACAACTTTGAGTGAAATACAAGAGATCTAACTTATTAATTGATCCAACATTGAGTTTGAATTCTTATTCATTGATCAAACATTGAGTTTTCTTTTGACGTCTGATTACTTTCATTCCGCAACTATACTTTGAGTGTAGATTCTTAATGAGTGAATACGCGTATTTGTTGCTCACTTTCAACTATTATCATTGATTTGTTACTCAATAAAGGATTCTATAAATCGAGAGTTGTCATTTTGCTTGATTTTAGTGGATTTAGAGAGCATACATGTTTAAAGATGGGGTTCGGGTGTTTTGGAAGAGTTTTGAAAGGCGTGTATCGATTTAAAGGGTGATTTGTGTTGTGTCATGTTCGGTTGTTGTTTCGGTTTAAAAAGTAGTCCCAAATGGTGCATTTGTGATTGTTTAGTTTGATTTTAGATATCATTTTGCTCGAATATGATTACATCAGGTTAGAAGTGCGTTTAGAAGGATTGAGAATCGCAACATCATAGGATTGGAGGTAGTTACTTAATAGAAAAACAATCCATGCGAGAACAATTGTAGTTTAATGTTTTAGCACTTGTAGTTTATTTTCATAATATGTTAAGCTTTAGTGAATAATTGAATGCATGAATTTGTAATTGTACGACTTTGAGTGAAATACAAGAGATCAAACATATTCACTAATCAAACATTGAGTTTGAATTCTTATTAATTGATCAAACATTGAGTTTTATTTTGACGTCTGATTACTTTCATTCCACAACTATACTTTGAGTGTAGATTCTTAATGAGTGAATACGCGTATTTGTTGTTCACTTTCAACTATTATCATTGATTTTGTGCTCAATAAAGGATTCTATGAATCGAAAGTTGTCATTTTACATGATTTTAGTGGATTTAGAGAGCATACATGTTTCAAGATGGGTTTCGGGTGTTTTGGAAGAGTTTTGAAAGGCGTGTATCGATTTAAAGGGTGATTTGTGTTGTGTCATGTTCGGTTGTTGTTTCGGTTTAAAAAGTAGTCACAAATGGTGCATTTGTGATTGTTTAGTTTGATTTTAGATATCATTTTGCTCGAATGTGATTACATCAGGTTAGAAGTGCGTTTAGAAGGATTGAGAATCGCAACATCATAGGATTGGAGGTTGTTACTTAAAAGAAAAACAATCCATGCGAGAACAATTGTAGTTTAATGTTTTAGCACTTGTAGTTTATTTTCATAATATGTTAAGCTTTAATGAATAATTGAATGCATGAATTTATAATTGTACAACTTTGAGTGAAATACAAGAGATCTAACTTATTAATTGATCCAACATTGAGTTTGAATTCTTATTCATTGATCAAACATTGAGTTTTATTTTGACGTCTGATTACTTTCATTCCACAACTATACTTTGAGTGTAGATTCTTAATGAGTGAATACGCGTATTTGTTGTTCACTTTCAACTATTATCATTGATTTGTTGCTCAATAAAGGATTCTATAAATCGAGAGTTGTCATTTTGCTTGATTTTAGTGGATTTAGAGAGCATACATGTTTAAAGATGGGGTTCGGGTGTTTTGGAAGAGTTTTGAAAGGCGTGTATCGATTTAAAGGGTGATTTGTGTTGTGTCATGTTCGGTTGTTGTTTCGGATTAAAAAGTAGTCACAAATGGTGCATTTGTGATTGTTAAGTTTGATTTTAGATATCATTTTGCTCGAATGTGATTACATCATGTTAGAAGTGTGTTTAGAAGGATTGAGAATCGCAACATCATAGGATTGGAGGTTGTTACATAAAAGAAAAACAATCCATGCGAGAACAATTGTAGTTTAATGTTTTTGCATTTGTAGTTTATTTTCATAATACGTTAAGCTTTAGTGAATAATTGAATGCACGAATTTGTAATTGTACGACTTTGAGTGAAATACAAGAGATCAAACTTATTCACTGATCAAACATTGAGTTTGACTTCTCATTCATTGATCAAACATTAAGTTTTATTTTGACGTCTGATTACTTTCATTCCACAACTATAATTTGAGTGTAGATTCTTAATGTGTGAATACGCGTATTTGTTGTTCACTTTCAACTATTATCATTGATTTGGTGCTCAATAAAGGATTCTATGAATCGAGAGTTGTCATTTTGCTTGATTTAAGTGGATTTAGAGAGCATACATGTTTCAGGATGGGGTTCGGGTGTTTTGGAAGAGTTTTGAAAGGCGTGTATCGATTTAAAGGGTGATTTCTGTTGTGTCATGTTCGGTTGTTGTTTCGGTTTAAAAAGTAGTCACAAATGGTGCATTTGTGATTGTTTAGTTTGATTTTAGATATCATTTTGCTCGAATGTGATTACATCAGGTTAGAAGTGCGTTTAGAAGGATTGAGAATCGCAACATCATAGGATTGGAGGTAGTTACTTAAAAGAAAAACAATCCATGCGAGAACAATTGTAGTTTAATGTTTTAGCACTTGTAGTTTATTTTCATAATATGTTAAGCTTTAATGAATAATTGAATGAATGAATTTATAATTGTACAACTTTGAGTGAAATACAAGAGATCTAACTTATTAATTGATCCAACATTGAGTTTGAATTCTTATTCATTGATCAAACATTGAGTTTTCTTTTGACGTCTGATTACTTTCATTCCACAACTATACTTTGAGTGTAGATTATTAATGAGTGAATACGCGTATTTGTTGGTCACTTTCAACTATTATCATTGATTTGGTGCTCAATAAAGGATTCTATGAATCGAGAGTTTTCATTTTGCTTGATTTTAGTGGATTTATAGAGCATACATGTTTCAAGATGGGGTTCGGGTGTTTTGGAAGAGTTTTGAAAGGCGTGTATCGATTTAAAGGGTGATTTGTGTTGTGTCATGTTCGGTTGTTGTTTCGGTTTAAAAAGTAGTCACAAATGGTGCATTTGTGATTGTTTAGTTTGATTTTAGATATCATTTTGCTCGAATGTGATTACATCAGGTTAGAAGTGCGTTTAGAAGGATTGAGAATCGCAACATCATAGGATTGGAGGTTGTTACTTAAAAGAAAAACAATCCATGCGAGAACAATTGTAGTTTAATGTTTTAGCACTTGTAGTTTATTTTCATAATATGTTAAGCTTTAATGAATAATTGAATGCACGAATTTATAATTATACAACTTTGAGTGAAATACAAGAGATCTAACTTATTAATTGATCCAACATTGAGTTTGAATTCTTATTCATTGATCAAACATTGAGTTTTATTTTGACGTCTGATTACTTTCATTCCACAACTATACTTTGAGTGTAGATTCTTAATGAGTGAATACGCGTATTTGTTGCTCACTTTCAACTATTATCATTGATTTGGTGCTCAATAAAGGATTCTATGAATCGAGAGTTGTCATTTTGCTTGATTTTAGTGGATTTAGAGAGCATACATGTTTCAAGATGGGGTTCGGGTGTTTTGGAAGAGTTTTGAAAGGCGTGTATCGATTTAAAGGGTGATTTCTGTTGTGTCATGTTCGGTTGTTGTTTCGGTTTAAAAAGTAGTCACAAATGGTGCATTTGTGATTGTTTAGTTTGATTTTAGATATCATTTTGCTCGAATGTGATTACATCAGGTTAGAAGTGCGTTTAGAAGGATTGAGAATCGCAACATCATAGGATTGGAGGTTGTTACTTAAAAGAAAAACAATCCATGCGAGAACAATTGTAGTTTAATGTTTTAGCACTTGTAGTTTATTTTCATAATATGTTAAGCTTCAATGAATAATTGAATGCATGAATTTATAATTGTACAACTTTGAGTGAAATACAAGAGATCTAACTTATTAATTGATCCAACATTGAGTTTGAATTCTTATTCATTGATCAAACATTGAGTTCTATTTTGACGTCTGATTACTTTCATTCCACAACTATACTTTGAATGTAGATTCTTAATGAGTGAATACGCGTATTTGTTGTTCACTTTCAACTATTATCATTGATTTGTTGCTCAATAAAGGATTCTATAAATCGAGAGTTGTCATTTTGCTTGATTTTAGTGGATTTAGAGAGCATACATGTTTAAAGATGGGGTTCGGGTGTTTTGGAAGAGTTTTAAAAGGCGTGTATCGATTTAAAGGGTGATTTGTGTTGTGTCATGTTCGGTTGTTGTTTCGGTTTAAAAAGTAGTCACAAATGGTGCATTTGTGATTGTTTAGTTTGATTTTGGATATCATTTTGCTCGAATATGATTACATCAGGTTAGAAGTGCGTTTAGAAGGATTGAGAATCGCAACATCATAGGATTGGAGGTGGTTACTTAAAAGAAAAACAATCCATGCGAGAACAATTGTAGTTTAATGTTTTTGCATTTGTAGTTTATTTTCATAATACGTTAAGCTTTAGTGAATAATTGAATGCACGAATTTGTAATTGTACGACTTTGAGTGAAATACAAGAGATCAAACTTATTCACTGATCGAATATTGAGTTTGACTTCTCATTCATTGATCAAAAATTAAGTTTTATTTTGACGTCTGATTACTTTCACTCCACAACTATAATTTGAGTATAGATTCTTAACGTGTGAATACGCGTATTTGTTGTTCACTTTCAACTATTATCATTGATTTGGTGCTCAATAAAGGATTCTATGAATCGAGAGTTGTCATTTTGCTTGATTTAAGTGGATTTAGAGAGCATACATGTTTCAGGATGGGGTTCGGGTGTTTTGGAAGAGTTTTGAAAGCGTGTATCGATTTAAAGGGTGATTTCTGTTGTGTCATGTTCGGTTGTTGTTTCGGTTTAAAAAGTAGTCACAAATGGTGCATTTGTGATTGTTTAGTTTGATTTTAGATATCATTTTGCTCGAATGTGATTACATCAGGTTAGAAGTGCGTTTAGAAGGATTGAGAATCGCAACATCATAGGATTGGAGGTGGTTACTTAAAAGAAAAACAATCCATGCGAGAACAATTGAAGTATACTGTTTTAGCACTTGTAGTTTATTTTCATAATATGTTAAGCTTTAATGAATAATTGAATGAATGAATTTATAATTATACAACTTTGAGTGAAATACAGAGATCTAACTTATTAATTGAACCAACATTGAGTTTGAATTCTTATTCATTGATCAAACATTGAGTTTTCTTTTGACGTCTGATTACTTTCATTCCACAACTATACTTTGAGTGTAGATTCTTAATGAGTGAATACGCGTATTTGTTGCTCACTTTCAACTATTATCATTGATTTGGTGCTCAATAAAGGATTCTATGAATCGAAAGTTGTCATTTTACTTGATTTTAGTGGATTTAGAGAGCATACATGTTTCAAGATGGGGTTCGGGTGTTTTGGAAGAGTTTTGAAAGGCGTGTATCGATTTAAAGGGTGATTTCTGTTCTGTCATGTTCGGTTGTTGTTTCGGTTTAAAAGTAGTCACAAATGGTGCATTTGTGATTGTTTAGTTTGATTTTAGATATCATTTTGCTCGAATGTGATTACATCAGGTTAGAAGTGCGTTTAGAAGGATTGAGAATCGTAACATCATAGGATTGGAGGTTGTTACTTAAAAGAAAAACAATCCATGCGAGAACAATTGTAGTTTAATGTTTTAGCACTTGTAGTTTATTTTCATAATATGTTAAGCTTCAATGAATAATTGAATGCATGAATTTATAATTGTACAACTTTGAGTGAAATACAAGAGATCTAACTTATTAATTGATCCAACATTGAGTTTGAATTCTTATTCATTGATCAAACATTGAGTTCTATATTGACGTCTGATTACTTTCATTCCACAACTATACTTTGAATGTAGATGCTTAATGAGTGAATACGCGTATTTGTTGTTCACTTTCAACTATTATCATTGATTTGTTGCTCAATAAAGGATTCTATAAATCTAGAGTTGTCATTTTGCTTGATTTTAGTGGATTTAGAGAGCATACATGTTTAAAGATGGGGTTCGGGTGTTTTGGAAGAGTTTTAAAAGGCGTGTATCGATTTAAAGGGTGATTTGTGTTGTGTCATGTTCGGTTGTTGTTTCGGTTTAAAAAGTAGTCACAAATGGTGCATTTGTGATTGTTTAGTTTGATTTTGATATCATTTTGCTCGAATATGATTACATCAGGTTAGAAGTGCGTTTAGAAGGATTGAGAATCGCAACATCATAGGATTGGAGGTGGTTACATAAAAGAAAACAATCCATGCGAGAACAATTGTAGTTTAATGTTTTTGCATTTGTAGTTTATTTTCATAATACGTTAAGCTTTAGTGAATAATTGAATGCACGAATTTGTAATTGTACGACTTTGAGTGAAATACAAGAGATCAAACTTATTCACTGATCAAACATTGAGTTTGACTTCTCATTCATTGATCAAACATTAAGTTTTATTTTGACGTCTGATTACTTTCACTCCACAACTATAATTTGAGTATAGATTCTTAATGTGTGAATACGCGTATTTGTTGTTCACTTTCAACTATTATCATTGATTTGGTGCTCAATAAAGGATTCTATGAATCGAGAGTTGTCATTTTGCTTGATTTAAGTGGATTTAGAGAGCATACATGTTTCAGGATGGGGTTCGGGTGTTTTGGAAGAGTTTTGAAAAGCGTGTATCGATTTAAAGGGTGATTTCTGTTGTGTCATGTTCGGTTGTTGTTTCGGTTTAAAAAGTAGTGACAAATGGTGCATTTGTGATTGTTTAGTTTGATTTTAGATATCATTTTGCTCGAATGTGATTACATCAGGTTAGAAGTGCTTTTAGAAGGATTAAGAATCGCAACATCATAGGATTGGAGGTAGTTACTTAAAAGAAAAACAATCCATGCGAGAACAATTGAAGTATACTGTTTTAGCACTTGTAGTTTATTTTCATAATATGTTAAGCTTTAATGAATAATTGAATGAATGAATTTATAATTATACAACTTTGAGTGAAATACAAGAGATCTAACTTATTAATTGATCCAACATTGAGTTTGAATTCTTATTCATTGATCAAACATTCAGTTTTCTTTTGACGTCTGATTACTTTCATTCCACAACTATACTTTGAGTGTAGATTCTTAATGAGTGAATACGCGTATTTGTTGCTCACTTTCAACTATTATCATTGATTTGGTGCTCAATAAAGGATTCTATGAATCGAGAGTTTTCATTTTGCATGATTTTAGTGGATTTAGAGAGCATACATGTTTCAAGATGGCGTTCGGGTGTGTTGGAAGAGTTTTGAAAGGCGTGTATCGATTTAAAGGGTGATTTATGTTGTGTCATGTTCGGTTGTTGTGACATCCGTCACCTCAGGTCCGTTAATTAACCTGAGCCTCGTTAACTTTTAGGTAATTATTCGATTTCTCTTGTGATTTTTATGGTGCCTATTTAATGTGTCGGTTATTGGTTTCTAGTCGCGCGCAATTTAAAAATATATAAAATAAAATAATATATAAAATAAAATAAAATAAAATGAAATAAAATAAAATAAAATAAAATAGCAAAATATATTATTATTATTATTATTATTATTATTATTATTATTATTATTATTATTATTATTATTAGTTTAGGGTTTAAATTGTAATTTAACTAAACTTTAGGAAATAATTAAATTAAAGTTAAAGGGTCCAAAGTGTAACTAGTCAAATTTATATATATGTCGTGAATCACCGCGTACACCCTCCCGAAACCCTAATTGTCGTCGCAGACCACCGAACTCCTCACCGAACCTCCTTACGCAGCAGTTAGCCGCCGCCGGTTGCCGTCGTCTTGCCGTTCAGACGTTTCGCAGGTAACCGATTGTTGTGAGACTCGTTTCGTTTTGTTTCGTTTCGTTTCATTGGGTCGTGTATCGATTCGGTTGTTCGGGGCGATTCGTATATATATATGCAGGGCTTATGACCGAGGGTATATATATATATGTGTGTGCTGGCCCGTATATATACATACGTATATGCGTCGATCGTATGTATGTATATATAAATTGTGTGTGTTTTCGTCAATGTATGTATATGTATGTATTCGTTGCGTGTGTGTGTATATGTATTTGTAAATATTGCGTGTGTTTGTGCAGTAATATATATATGTATACAAATGTGTGCTAGAATATATTTTATATATATATATATATATATATATATATATACATATATATATATATACATTACCGTGTGTGTGACCGGGTGTATGTATATAAATGATATGTGTGTGTGCGCGTTGCAAGTGTATATATATATATGTGTGTGTGTTGAATTGGTGGGTGGTGTTCCGGTAATGTATGCGTGCGCGGCAGTGTGTATGTATATAGATTGTGTGTGTGGGATTGTTATTGTGATTGTTTACTTATATATATATGTGTGTATTTGTGCCATCGTGTGTGTGTAGCCTGTGTAGATATGCAATGGTGGGTGTGTGCGTGCAAATGGGTGTGTGCAGTGTGTGGGTGTATGACAAGAATTGTGTGTGTGTGTTACGTAATTGTGTGTGTGAGTTGAAGTGTGTGTGTGTGCGTGGTGTGAATGTGTGGTGGGTGTGCATACATGTCTTGTGTGTGTGATAGTGTGCATTGTGTGAGTTTTCAAGTAAACAGCAGCCCATGGCTGCTGTGAATGTGAAATTTGTGTGTTAAATGTATATATGCAAATATTTGTGTGTTAATACATATATATATATATATATATATATATAAAAGCTTATAGGAATGTGTGTGTTTGTTATCTATTGTTATTATTACTATGATTAATAATATTATTAGTATTATTTTTACTATTAAAGACATTATCTCACTTTATATAGCGTGTTTGAATTATATTTATATATGGTGTACGTGTCGCGCGACGAACCCGAACCGACCAGAAACCGACCGAACGTACCTTTTTTCCTCGAACGTGTTTAAAGATCTAAATTGCAACTAATTATAGGTGTTTGATCGTTTGTTGTTCGCGCCACTAGTAGCCTTTGTTCGCCTTATTTCGTCACATTTCAAGGTGAGTTTCGCGGCCCCGTTTTCATTTCAATTGTTTACAAACTTGGGGGAAAGTATGCTCACCCTTTTTATGCTGTGAACTCATTTATTCTTGGGACTGTTGTTTGTTTACTGTTTTGTAAGTATATATCTGGTACATGCATGAGTTGCTGTGGGTTTCTTTATTCACAACTATTTAATTCCGGTGTGGAACCAACGGACAGGTATTGATAGTACTATTGGCTGACACCCCCACCCTTGTTTGTTAGTATACTAGTTGGGACTGACAGTGGCCAGGAACGGGCCCTAGGGTGAATATGTTCCGACAAGATCTGTGTGTACGTCATAGGTTTAGTTGTGATGCTCATGTTTACATGTGATATTGCTTGCTTAAAACTGTTTACACTATGTCCTACAAAACTATTACACAGCATCAATTATGTTACTACTTAAACCTGTGAACTCATCAACAATATGTTGACCTTTTTGAGCATATCTTTTCAGGTAACAACCATTGAGGATAGCTAGGGATGCTGCCTTAGTGATGACCTTATGATTGCATTTAGAGCCTGGCCCTAGTGTTTATGACATTATGTTTTTGTTGGATTTATCTCTATTTATCATGAATTGTTTACTTGCTCCCGGGTTGTGGGATTTACATTTCTTTTGACATTTTGGCTATGTTTGTCATGGAATTGACTAACTACGACACAAGTCTCCATTTGTGTCCGGTGACGTCATGACACGTTGACTTTTCATCATTTAATGCATCTCTATTAATTAACAATGTGTTATGACGATCCCGTCCGTTACATCCTCGTGTTTCCGCTATAAGCGGGGGTGTGACAGTTGTTGTTTCGGTTTAAAAAGTAGTCACAAATGGTTCATTTGTGATTGTTTAGTTTGATTTTAGATATCATTTTGCTCGAATGTGATTACATCAGGTTAGAAGTGCGTTTAGAAAGATTGAGAATCACAACATCATAGGATTGGAGGTAGTTACATAAAAGAAAAACAATCTATGCGAGAACAATTGTAGTATACTGTTTTAGCACTTGTAGTTTATTTTCATAATATGTTAAGCTTTAACGAATAATTGAATGAATGAATTTATAATTATACAACTTTGAGTGAAATACAAGAGATCTAACTTATTAATTGATCCAACATTGAGTTTGAATTCTTATTCATTGATCAAACATTGAGTTTTCTTTTGACGTCTGATTACTTTCATTCCACAACTATACTTTGAGTGTAGATTCTTAATGAGTGAATACGCGTATTTGTTGCTCACTTTCAACTATTATCATTGATTTGGTGCTCAATAAAGGATTCTATGAATCGAAAGTTGTCATTTTACTTGATTTTAGTGGATTTAGAGAGCATACATGTTTCAAGATGGGGTTCGGGTGTTTTGGAAGAGTTTTAAAGGCGTTTATCGATTTAAAGGGTGATTTCTGTTCTGTCATGTTCGGTTGTTGTTTCGGTTTAAAAAGTAGTCACAAATAGTGCATTTGTGATTGTTTAGTTTGATTTTAGATATCATTTTGCTCGAATGTGATTACATCAGGTTAGAAGTGCGTTTAGAAGGATTGAGAATCGTAACATCATAGGATTGGAGGTTGTTACTTAAAAGAAAAACAATCCATGCGAGAACAATTGTAGTTTAATGTTTTAGCACTTGTAGTTTATTTTCATAATATGTTAAGCTTCAATGAATAATTGAATGCATGAATTTATAATTATACAACTTTGAGTGAAATACAAGAGATCTAACTTATTAATTGATCCAATATTGAGTTTGAATTCTTATTCATTGATCAAACATTGAGTTCTATTTTGACGTCTGATTACTTTCATTCCACAACTATACTTTGAATGTAGATGCTTAATGAGTGAATACGCGTATTTGTTGTTCACTTTCAACTATTATCATTGATTTGTTGCTCAATAAAGGATTCTATAAATCTAGAGTTGTCATTTTGCTTGATTTTAGTGGATTTAGAGAGCATACATGTTTAAAGATGGGGTTCAGGTGTCTTCGAAGAGTTTTGAAAAGCGTGTATCGATTTAAAGGTTGATTTGTGTTGTGTCATGTTCGGTTGTTGTTTCGGTTTAAAAAGTAGTCACAAAAAGGGCATTTGTGATTGTTTAGTTTGATTTAAGATATCATTTTGCTCAAATGTGATTACAACAGGTTAGAAGTGCGTTTAGAAGGATTGAGAATCGCAACATCATAGGATTGGAGGTCGTTACTTAAAAGAAAAACAATCCATGCGAGAACAATTGTAGTTTAATGTTTTAGCACTTGTAGTTTATTTTCATAATATGTTAAGCTTTAGTGAATAATTGAATGCACGAATTTGTAATTGTACGACTTTGAGTGAAATACAAGGGATCAAACATATTCACTAATCAAACATTGAGTTTGAATTCTTATTAATTGATCAAATATTAAGTTTTATTTTGACGTCTGATTACTTTCATTCCACAACTATACTTTGAGTGTATATTCTTAATGAGTGAATACACGTATTTGTTGTTCACTTTCAACTATTATCATTGATTTGGTGCTCAATAAAGGATTCTATGAATCGAAAGTTGTCATTTTACATGATTTTAGTGGATTTAGAGAGCATACAAGTTTCAAGATGGGGTTCGGGTGTTTTGGAAGAGTTTTGAAAGGCGTGTATCGGTTTAAAGGGTGATTTGTGTTGTGTCATGTTCGGTTGTTGTTTCGGTTTAAAAAGTAGTCACAAATGGTGCATTTGTGATTGTTTAGTTTGATTTTAGATATCATTTTGCTCAAATATAATTACATCAGGTTAGAAGTGTGTTTAGAAGGATTGAGAATCGCAACATCATAGGATTGGAGGTTGTTACATAAAAGAAAAACAATCCATGCGAGAACAGTTGTAGTTTAATGTTTTTGCATTTGTAGTTTATTTTCATAATACGTTAAGCTTTAGTGAATAATTGAATGCACGAATTTGTAATTGTATGACTTTGAGTGAAATACAAGAGATCAAACTTATTCACTGATCAAACATTGAGTTTGACTTCTCATTCATTGATCAAACACTAAGTTTTATTTTGACGTTTGATTACTTTCATTCCACAACTATAATTTGAGTGTAGATTCTTAATGTGTGAATACGCGTATTTGTTGTTCACTTTCAACTATTATCATTGATTTGGTGCTCAATAAAGGATTCTATGAATCGAGAGTTGTCATTTTGCTTGATTTAAGTGGATTTACGATTTAAGTGGATTTATAGAGCATACGTGTTTCAAGATGGGGTTCGGGTGTTTTGGAAGAGTTTTGAAAGGCGTGTATTGATTAAAGGGTGATTTCTGTTGTGTCATGTTCGGTTGTTGTTTCGGTTTAAAAAGTAGTCACAAATGGTGCATTTGTGATTGTTTAGTTTGATTTTAGATATCATTTTGCTCGAATGTGATTACATCAGGTTAGAAGTGCGTTTTGAAGGATTGATAATCGCAACATCATAGGATTGGAGGTTGTTACTTAAAAGAAAAACAATCCATGCGAGAACAATTGTAGTTTAATGTTTTAGCACTTGTAGTTTATTTTCATAATATGTTAAGCTTCAATGAATAATTCAATGCATGAATTTATAATTGTACAACTTTGAGTGAAATACAAGAGATCAAACATATTCACTAATCAAACATTGAGTTTGAATTCTTATTAATTGATCAAATATTAAGTTTTATTTTCACATCTGATTACTTTCATTCCACAACTATACTTTGAGTGTATATTCTTAATGAGTGAATACGCGTATTTGTTGTTCACTTTCAACTATTATCATTGATTTGGTGCTCAATAAAGGATTCTATGAATCGAAAGTTGTCATTTTACATGATTTTAGTGGATTTAGAGAGCATACAAGTTTCAAGATGGGGTTCGGGTGTTTTGGAAGAGTTTTGAAAGGCGTGTATCGATTTAAAGGGTGATTTGTGTTGTGTCATGTTCGGTTGTACTTTCGGTTTAAAAAGTAGCCCCAAATGGTGCATTTGTGATTGTTAAGTTTGATTTAAGATATCATTTTGCTCGAATATGATTACATCAGGTTAGAAGTGCGTTTAGAAGGATTGAGAATCGCAACATCATAGGATTGGAGGTAGTTACTTAAAAGAAAAACAATCCATGCGAGAACAATTGTAGTTTAATGTTTTAGCACTTGTAGTTTATTTTCATAATATGTTAAGCTTTAATGAATAATTGAATGCATGAATTTATAATTGTACAACTTTGAGTGAAATACAAGAGATCTAACTTATTAATTGATCCAATATTGAGTTTGAATTCTTATTCATTAATCAAACATTGAGTTTTCTTTTGACGTCTGATTACTTTCATTCCACAACTATACTTTGAGTGTAGATTCTTAATGAGTGAATACGCGTATTTGTTGCTCACTTTCAACTTTTATCATTGATTTGGTGCTCAATAAAGGATTCTATGAATCGAGAGTTTTCATTTTGCTTGATTTTAGTTGATTTAGTGAGCATACATGTTTCAAGATGGGGTTCGGGTGTTTTGGAAGAGTTTTGAAAGGCGTGTATCGATTTAAAGTATGATTTGTGTTGTGTCATGTTCGGTTGTTGTTTCGGTTTAAAAAGTAGTCACAAATGGTGCATTTGTGATTGTTTAGTTTGATTTTAGATATCATTTTGCTCGAATGTGATTACATCAGCTTAGAAGTGCCTTTAGAAGGATTGAGAATCGCAACATCATAGGATTGGAGGTTGTTACTTAAAAAAAAAACAATCCATGCGAGAACAATTGCAGTTTAATGTTTTAGCACTTGTAGTTTATTTTCATAATATGTTAAGCTTCAATGAATAATTGAATGCATGAATTTATAATTGTATAACTTTGAGTGAAATACAAGAGATCTAACTTATTAATTGATCCAACATTGAGTTTGAATTCTTATTCATTGATCAAACATTGAGTTCTATTTTGACGTCTGATTACTTTCATTCCACAACTATACTTTGAATGTAGATTCTTAATGAGTGAATACGCGTATTTGTTGTTCACTTTCAACTATTATCATTGATTTGTTGCTCAATAAAGGATTCTATAAATCGTGAGTTGTCATTTTGCTTGATTTTAGTGGATTTAGAGAGCATACATGTTTAAAGATGGGGTTCGGGTGTTTTGAAGTGTTTTGAAAGGCGTGTATCGATTTAAAGGGTGATTTGTGTTGTGTCATGTTCGGTTGTTGTTTCGGTTTAAAAAGTAGTCACAAATGGTGCATTTGTGATTGTTTAGTTTGATTTTGGATATCATTTTGCTCGAATATGATTACATCAGGTTAGAAGTGCGTTTAGAAGGATTGAGAATCGCAACATCATAGGATTGGAGGTGTTACTTAAAAGAAAAACAATCCATGCGAGAACAATTGTAGTTTAATGTTTTGCATTGTAGTTTATTTTCATAATACGTTAAGCTTTAGTGAATAATTGAATGCACGAATTTGTAATTGTACGACTTTGAGTGAAATACAAGAGATCAAACTTATTCACTGATCAAACATTGAGTTTGACTTCTTATTCATTGATCAAAATTAAGTTTTATTTTGACGTCTGATTACTTTCATTCCACAACTATAATTTGAGTGTAGATTCTTAACGTGTGAATACGCGTATTTGTTGTTCACTTTCAACTATTATCATTGATTTGGTGCTCAATAAAGGATTCTATGAATCGAGAGTTGTCATTTTGCTTGATTTAAGTGGATTTAGAGAGCATACATGTTTCAAGGATGGGTTCGGGTGTTTTGGAAGAGTTTTGAAAGCGTGTATCGATTTAAAGGGTGATTTGTGTTGTGTCATGTTCGGTTGTTGTTTCGGTTTAAAAAGTAGCCCCAAATGGTGCATTTGTGATTGTTAAGTTTGATTTAAGATATCATTTTGCTCGAATATGATTACATCAGGTTAGAAGTGCTTTTAGAAGGATTAAGAATCGCAACATCATAGGATTGGAGGTAGTTACTTAAAAGAAAAACAATCCATGCGAGAACAATTGAAGTATACTGTTTTAGCACTTGTAGTTTATTTTCATAATATGTTAAGCTTTAATGAATAATTGAATGAATGAATTTATAATTATACAACTTTGAGTGAAATACAGGAGATCTAACTTATTAATTGAACCAACATTGAGTTTGAATTCTTATTCATTGATCAAACATTGAGTTTTCTTTTGACATCTGATTACTTTCATTCCACAACTATACTTTGAGTGTAGATTCTTAATGAGTGAATACGCGTATTTGTTGCTCACTTTCAACTATTATCATTGATTTGGTGCTCAATAAAGGATTTTATGAATCGAAAGTTGTCATTTTACTTGATTTTAGTGGATTTAGAGAGCATACATGTTTCAAGATGGGGTTCGGGTGTTTTTGGAAGAGTTTTGAAAGGCGTGTATCGATTTAAAGGGTGATTTCTGTTCTGTCATGTTCGGTTTGTTGTTTCGGTTTAAAAAGTAGTCACAAATGGTGCATTTGTGATTGTTTAGTTTGATTTTAGATATCATTTTGCTCGAATGTGATTACATCAGGTTAGAAGTGCGTTTAGAAGGATTGAGAATCGTAACATCATAGGATTGGAGGTTGTTACTTAAAAGAAAAACAATCCATGCGAGAACAATTGTAGTTTAATGTTTTAGCACTTGTAGTTTATTTTCATAATATGTTAAGCTTCAATGAATAATTGAATGCATGAATTTATAATTGTACAACTTTGAGTGAAATACAAGAGATCTAACTTATTAATTGATCCAACATTGAGTTTGAATTCTTATTCATTGATCAAACATTGAGTTCTATTGACGTCTGATTACTTTCATTACACAACTATACTTTGAATGTAGATGCTTAATGAGTGAATACGCGTATTTGTTGTTCACTTTCAACTATTATCATTGATTTGTTGCTCAATAAAGGATTCTATAAATCTAGAGTTGTCATTTTGCTTGATTTTAGTGGATTTAGAGAGCATACATGTTTAAAGATGGGGTTCGGGTGTTTTGGAAGAGTTTTAAAAGGCGTGTATCGATTTAAAGGGTGATTTGTGTTGTGTCATGTTCGGTTGTTGTTTCGGTTTAAAAAGTAGTCACAAATGGTGCATTTGTGATTGTTTAGTTTGATTTTGGATATCATTTTGCTCGAATATGATTACATCAGGTTAGAAGTGCGTTTAGAAGGATTGAGAATCGCAACATCATAGGATTGGAGGTGGTTACATAAAAGAAAAACAATCCATGCGAGAACAATTGTAGTTTAATGTTTTTGCATTTGTAGTTTATTTTCATAATACGTTAAGCTTTAGTGAATAATTGAATGCACGAATTTGTAATTGTACGACTTTGAGTGAAATACAAGAGATCAAACTTATTCACTGATCAAACATTGAGTTTGACTTCTCATTCATTGATCAAAAATTAAGTTTTATTTTGACGTCTGATTACTTTCACTCCACAACTATAATTTGAGTATAGATTCTTAACGTGTGAATACGCGTATTTGTTGTTCACTTTCAACTATTATCATTGATTTGGTGCTCAATAAAGGATTCTATGAATCGAGAGTTGTCATTTTGCTTGATTTAAGTGGATTTAGAGAGCATACATGTTTCAGGATGGGGTTCGGGTGTTTTGGAAGAGTTTTGAAAGGCGTGTATCGATTTAAAGGGTGATTTCTGTTGTGTCATGTTCGGTTGTTGTTTCGGTTTAAAAAGTAGTCACAAATGGTGCATTTGTGATTGTTTAGTTTGATTTTAGATATCATTTGCTCGAATGTGATTACATCAGGTTAGAAGTGCTTTTAGAAGGATTAGAATCGCAACATCATAGGATTGGAGGTAGTTACTTAAAAGAAAAACAATCCATGCGAGAACAATTGAGTTTAATGTTTTAGCACTTGTAGTTTATTTTCATAATATGTTAAGCTTTAATGAATAATTGAATGAATGAATTTATAATTGTACAACTTTGAGTGAAATACAAGAGATCTAACTTATTAATTGATCCAACATTGAGTTTGAATTCTTATTCATTGATCAAACATTGAGTTTTCTTTTGACGTCTGATTACTTTCATTCCACAACTATACTTTGAGTGTAGATTCTTAATGAGTGAATACGCGTATTTGTTGCTCACTTTCAACTATTATCATTGATTTGGTGCTCAATAAAGGATTCTATGAATCGAGAGTTTTCATTTTGCATGATTTTAGTGGATTTAGAGAGCATACATGTTTCAAGATGGCGTTCGGTGTGTTGGAAGAGTTTTGAAAGGCGTGTATCGATTTAAAGGTGATTATGTTGTGTCATGTTCGGTTGTTTGACATCCGTCACCTCAGGTCCGTTAATTACCTGAGCCTCGTTAACTTTTAGGTAATTATTCGATTTCTCTTGTGATTTTATGGTGCCTATTGAATGTGTCGGTTATTGGTTTCTAGTCGCGCGCAATTTAAAAATAATAAAATAAAAATATATAAAACAATAAAATAAAATGAAATAAAATAAATAAATAAATAGCAAATTATTATTATTATTATTATATTATTATTATTATTATTATTATTATTATTATTATTATTTTAGTTTAGGGTTTAAATTGTAATTAACTAAACTTAGGAAATAATTAAATTAAATTAAAGGTCCAAAGTGTAACTTTTTCAAATTTATATATATGTCGTTAATCACCGCGTACACCCCCCGAAACCCTAATTGTCGTCGCAGACCACCGAACTCCTCACCAACCTCCTTACGCAGCAGTTAGCCGCCGCCGGTTGCCGTCGTCTTGCCGTTCAGACGTTTCGCAGGTAACCGATTGTTGTGAGACTCTTCGTTTTGTTTCGTTTCGTTCATTGGGTCGTGTATCGATTCGGTTGTTCGGGGCGATTCGTATATATATATGCAGGGCTTATGACCGAGGGTATATATATATTGTTTGCTTGCCCGTAGTATACATACGTATATGCGTCGATCGTATTATGTATATATAATTGTGTGTGTTTTCGTCAATGTATGTATATGTATGTATTCGTGCGTGTGTGTGTATATGTATTTGTAAAATTGCGTGTTTTTGTGCGTAATATATATATGTATACAAATGTGTGCTAGAATATATTTTATATATATATATAATATATAATATATACATATATATATATATACATTACCGTGTGTGTGACCGGGTGTATTTATATAATGATATGTGTGTGCGCGTTGCAAGTGTATAATATATATGTTTGGTGTGAATGGTGGGTGGTGTTCCGGTAATGTATGCGTCGCGGCAGTGTGTAGTATATAGATTGTGTGTGTGGGATTGTTATTGTGATTGTTTACTTATATATATGTTGTTTTGTATTTGTGCCATCGTGTGTGTGTAGCCTGTGTAATATGCAATGGTGGTGTGTGCGTGCAAATGGGTGTGTGCAGTGTGTGGGTGTATGACAAGAATTGTGTGTGTGTGTTACGTATTGTGTGTTGATTTGAAGTGTGTGTTGTGCGTTGTTTGAATGTGTGGTGGGTGTGCATACATTCTTGTGTGTGTGATAGTGTTCTTGTGTGAGTTTTCAATAAACAGCAGCCCATGGCTGCTGTGAATTTGAAATTTGTGTGTTAAATGTATATATGCAAATATTTGTGTGTTAATACATATAGATATATATATATATATATAAAAGCTTATAGAATTGTGTGTTTGTTATCTATTGTTATTATTACTATGATTAAAATATTATTAGTATTATTTTTACTATTAAAGACATTATCTCACTTTATATAGCGTGTTTGAATTATATTTATATATGGTGTACGTGTCGCGCGACGAACCCGAACCGACCAGAAACGACCGAACGTACCTTTTTTCCTCGACGTGTTTAAAGATCTAATTGCAACTAATTATAGGTGTTTGATCGTTGTTGTTCGCGCCACTAGTACCTTGTTCGCCTTATTTCGTCACATTCAAGGTGAGTTTCGCGGCCCCGTTTTCATTTCATTGTTTACAAACTTGGGGGAAAAGTATGCTCACCCTTTTTATGCTGTGACTCATTTATTCTTGGGATTGTTGTTTGTTTACTGTTTTTTAAGTATATATTGGTACATGCATGAGTTCTGTGTGGTTCTTTATTCACAACTATTTAATTCCGGTGTGGAACCAACGGACAGTATTGTGTACTATTGGCTGACCCCCCCACCCTTGTTGTTAGTATACTAGTTGGGACTGACAGTGGCCAGGAACTGGCCCTAGGGTGAATATGTTCCGACAGATCTGTGTGTACGTCATAGGTTTAGTTGTGATGCTCATGTTTACATGTGATATTGCTTGCTTAAAACTGTTTACACTATGTCCTACAAACTTTACACAGCACATTATGTTACTACTTAAACTGTGAACTCATCACAATATGTTGACCTTTTTGAGCATATCTTTTCAGGTAACAACCATTGAGGAAGCTAGGGATGCTGCCTTAGTGATGACCTTATGATGCATTTAGAGCCTGGCCCTAGTGTTTATGACATATGTTTTTGTTGGATTTATCTCTATTTATCATGAATTGTTTACTTGCTCCCTGGTTGTGGGATTTACATTCTTTTGACATTTTGGCTATGTGTCATGGAATTGACTAACTCGACACAATTCTCCATTTCTTTGTCCGGTGACGTCATGACACGTTGACTTTTCATCATTTAATGCATCTCTATTAATTAACATGTTTATGACGATCCCGTCCGTTACATCCTCGTGTTTCCGCTATAAAGCGGGGTGTGACAGTTGTTGTTTCGGTTTAAAAAGTAGTCACAAATGTTCATTTGTGATTGTTTAGTTTGATTTTAGATATCATTTTGCTCGAATGTGATTACATCAGGTTAGAAGTGCGTTTAGAAAGATTGAGAATCACAACATCATAGGATTGGAGTTAGTTACATAAAAGAAAAACAATCTATGCGAGAACAATTGTAGTATACTGTTTTAGCACTTGTAGTTTATTTTCATAATATGTTAAGCTTTAACGAATAATTGAATGAATGAATTTATAATTATACAACTTTGAGTGAAATACAAGAGATCTAACTTATTAATTGATCCAACATTGAGTTTGAATTCTTATTCATTGATCAAACATTGAGTTTTCTTTTGACGTCTGATTACTTTCATTCATTCCACAACTATACTTTGAGTGTAGATTCTTAATGAGTGAATACGCGTATTTGTTGCTCACTTTCAACTATTATCATTGATTTGGTGCTCAATAAAGGATTCTATGAATCGAAAGTTGTCATTTTACTTGATTTTAGTGGATTTAGAGAGCATACATGTTTCAAGATGGGGTTCGGGTGTTTTTGGAAGAGTTTTAAAGGCGTTTATCGATTTAAAGGGTGATTTCTGTTCTGTCATGTTCGGTTGTTGTTTCGGTTTAAAAGTAGTCACAAATAGTGCATTTGTGATTGTTTAGTTTGATTTTAGATATCATTTTGCTCGAATGTGATTACATCAGGTTAGAAGTGCGTTTAGAAGGATTGAGAATCGTAACATCATAGGATTGGAGGTTGTTACTTAAAAGAAAAACAATCCATGCGAGAACAATTGTAGTTTAATGTTTTAGCACTTGTAGTTTATTTTCATAATATGTTAAGCTTCAATGAATAATTGAATGCATGAATTTATAATTATACAACTTTGAGTGAAATACAAGAGATCTAACTTATTAATTGATCCAATATTGAGTTTGAATTCTTATTCATTGATCAAACATTGAGTTCTATTTTGACGTCTGATTACTTTCATTCCACAACTATACTTTGAATGTAGATGCTTAATGAGTGAATACGCGTATTTGTTGTTCACTTTCAACTATTATCATTGATTTGTTGCTCAATAAAGGATTCTAAATCTAGAGTTGTCATTTTGCTTGATTTTAGTGGATTTAGAGAGCATACATGTTTAAAGATGGGTTTCAGGTGTCTTCGAAGAGTTTTGAAAGCGTGTATCGATTTAAAGGTTGATTTGTGTTGTGTCATGTTCGTTTGTTGTTTCGGTTTAAAAAGTAGTCACAAAAGGGCATTTGTGATTGTTTAGTTTGATTTTAGATATCATTTTGCTCAAATGTGATTACACAGGTTAGAAGTGCGTTTAGAAGGATTGAGAATCGCAACATCATAGGATTGGAGGTCGTTACTTAAAAGAAAAACAATCCATGCGAGAACAATTGTAGTTTAATGTTTTAGCACTTGTAGTTTATTTTCATAATATGTTAAGCTTTAGTGAATAATTGAATGCACGAATTTGTAATTGTACGACTTTGAGTGAAATACAAGGGATCAAACATATTCACTAATCAAACATTGAGTTTGAATTCTTATTAATTGATCAAATATTAAGTTTTATTTTGACGTCTGATTACTTTCATTCCACAACTATACTTTGAGTGTATATTCTTAATGAGTGAATACACGTATTTGTTGTTCACTTTCAACTATTATCATTTATTTGGTGCTCAATAAAGGATTCTATGAATCAAAAGTTGTCATTTTACATGATTTTAGTGGATTTAGAGAGCATACATGTTTCAAGATGGGGTTCGGGTGTTTTGGAAGAGTTTTGAAAGGCGTGTATCGGTTTAAAGGGTGATTTGTGTTGTGTGTTGTTCGGTTGTTGTTTCGGTTTAAAAAGTAGTCACAATGGTGCATTTGTGATTGTTTAGTTTGATTTAGATATCATTTTGCTCGAATATATTACATCAGGTTAGAAGTGTGTTTAGAAGGATTGAGAATCGCAACATCATAGGATTGGAGGTTGTTACATAAAAGAAAAACAATCCATGCGAGAACAGTTGTAGTTTAATGTTTTTGCATTTGTAGTTTATTTTCATAATACGTTAAGCTTTAGTGAATAATTGAATGCACGAATTTGTAATTGTATGACTTTGAGTGAAATACAAGAGATCAAACTTATTCCTCCAACATTGAGTTTGACTTCTCATTCATTGATCAACACGAGTTTTATTTTGACGTCTTGATTACTTTCATTCCACAACTATAATTTGAGTGTAGATTCTTAATGTGTGAATACGCGTATTTGTTGTTCACTTTCAACTATTATCATTGATTTGGTGCTCAATAAAGGATTCTATGAATCGAGAGTTGTCATTTTGCTTGATTTAAGTGGATTTAGATTTAAGTGGATTTAAGAGCATACTGTTTTTCAAGATGGGGTTCGGGTGTTTTGGAAGAGTTTTGAAAGGCGTGTATTGATTAAAGGGTGATTTCTGTTGTGTCATGTTCGGTTGTTGTTTCGGTTTAAAAAGTAGTCACAAATGGTGCATTTGTGATTGTTTAGTTTGATTTTAGATATCATTTTGCTCGAATGTGATTACATCAGGTTAGAAGTGCGTTTTGAAGGATTGATAATCGCAACATCATAGGATTGGAGGTTGTTACTTAAAAGAAAAACAATCCATGCGAGAACAATTGTAGTTTAATGTTTTAGCACTTGTAGTTTATTTTCATAATATGTTAAGCTTCAATGAATAATTGAATGCATGAATTTATAATTGTACAACTTTGAGTGAAATACAAGAGATCAAACATATTCACTAATCAAACATTGAGTTTGAATTCTTATTAATTGATCAAATATTAAGTTTTATTTTCACATCTGATTACTTTCATTCCACAACTATACTTTGAGTGTATATTCTTAATGAGTGAATACGCGTATTTGTTGTTCACTTTCAACTATTATCATTGATTTGGTGCTCAATAAAGGATTCTATGAATCGAAAGTTGTCATTTTACATGATTTTAGTGGATTTAGAGAGCATACAAGTTTCAAGATGGGGTTCGGGTGTTTTGGAAGAGTTTTGAAAGGCGTGTATCGATTAAAGGTGATTTGGTTGTGTCATGTTCGGTTGTACTTTCGGTTTAAAAAGTAGCCCCAAATGGTGCATTTGTGATTTTTAGTTTGATTTAGATATCATTTTGCTCGAATATGATTACATCAGGTTAGAAGTGCGTTTAGAAGGATTGAGAATCGCAACATCATAGGATTGAGGTAGTTACTTAAAAGAAAAACAATCCATGCGAGAACAATTGTAGTTTTATGTTTTAGCACTTGTAGTTTATTTTCATAATATGTTAAGCTTTAATGAATAATTGAATGCATGAATTTATAATTGTACAACTTTGAGTGAAATACAAGAGATCTAACTTATTAATTGATCCAATATTGAGTTTGAATTCTTATTCATTAATCAAACATTGAGTTTTCTTTTGACGTCTGATTACTTTCATTCCACAACTATACTTTGAGTGTAGATTCTTAATGAGTGAATACGCGTATTTGTTGCTCACTTTCAACTTTTATCATTGATTTGGTGCTCAATAAAGGATTCTATGAATCGAGAGTTTTCATTTTGCTTGATTTTAGTGGATTTAGTGAGCATACATGTTTCAAGATGGGTTCGGGTGTTTTGAAAGAGTTTTGAAAGGCGTGTATCGATTTAAAGTATGATTTGTGTTGTGTCATGTTCGGTTGTTGTTTCGGTTTAAAAAGTAGTCACAAATGGTGCATTTGTGATTGTTTAGTTTGATTTTAGATATCATTTTGCTCGAATGTGATTACATCAGCTTAGAAGTGCATTTAGAAGGATTGAGAATCGCAACATCATAGGATTGGAGGTTGTTACTTAAAAAAAAACAATCCATGCGAGAACAATTGCAGTTTAATGTTTTAGCACTTGTAGTTTATTTTCATAATATGTTAAGCTTCAATGAATAATTGAATGCATGAATTTATAATTGTATAACTTTGAGTGAAATACAAGAGATCTAACTTATTAATTGATCCAACATTGAGTTTGAATTCTTATTCATTGATCAAACATTGAGTTCTATTTTGACGTCTGATTACTTTCATTCCACAACTATACTTTGAATGTAGATTCTTATGAGTGAATACGCGTATTTGTTGTTCACTTTCAACTATTATCATTGATTTGTTGCTCAATAAAGGATTCTATAAATCGTGAGTTATCATTTTGCTTGATTTTAGTGGATTTAGAGAGCATACATGTTTAAAGATGGGGTTCGGGTGTTTTGAAGTGTTTTGAAAGGCGTGTATCGATTTAAAGGGTGATTTGTGTTGTGTCATGTTCGGTTTGTTGTTGCGGTTTAAAAAGTAGTCACAAATGGTGCATTTGTGTGTTTTTTTTTGATTTTGGATATCATTTTGCTCGAATATGATATATCAGGTTAGAAGTGCGTTTAAAAGGATTGAGAATCGCAACATCATAGGATTGGAGGTAGTTACTTAAATGAAAAACATTCCATGCGAGAACAATTGTAGTTTAATGTTTTAGCACTTGCAGTTTATTTTCATAATATGTTAAGCTTTAGTGAATAATTGAATGCACGAATTTGTAATTGTACGACTTTGAGTGAAATACAAGAGATCAAACATATTCACTAATCAAACATTGAGTTTGAATTCTTATTATTGATCAAATATTAAGTTTTATTTTGACGTCTGATTACTTTCATTCCTCACTATACTTTGAGTGTATTCTTAATGAGTGAATACGCGTATTTGTTGTTCACTTTCAACTATTATCATTGATTTGGTGCTCAATAAAGATTCTATGAATCGAAAGTTGTCATTTTACTTGATTTTAGTGGATTTAGAGAGCATACATGTTCAAGATGGGGTTCGGGTGTTTTGGAAGAGTTTTGAAAGGCGTGTATCGATTTAAAGGGTGATTTGTGTTGTGTCATTTTCGGTTGTTTTTCGGTTTAAAAAGTAGTCACAAATGGTGCATTTGTGATTGTTAAGTTTGATTTTAGATATCATTTTGCTCGAATGTGATTACATCAGGTTAGAAGTGCGTTTAGAAGGATTGAGAATCGCAACATCATAGGATTGGAGGTTGTTACTTAAAAGAAAACAATCCATGCGAGAACAATTGTAGTTTAATGTTTTAGCACTTGTAGTTTATTTTCATAATATGTTAAGCTTTAATGAATAATTGAATGCATGAATTTATAATTGTACACTTTGAGTGAAATACAAGAGATCAAACATATTCACTAATCAACATTGAGTTTGAATTCTTATTAATTGATCAAATATTAGTTTTATTTTGACGTCTGATTACTTAATTCCACAACTATACTTTGAGTGTATATTCTTAATGAGTGAATACGCGTATTTGTTGTTCACTTTCAACTATTATCATTGATTTGGTGCTCAATAAAGGATTCTATGAATCGAAAGTTGTCATTTTACATGATTTTAGTGGATTTAGAGAGCATACATGTTTCAAGATGGGGTTCGGGTGTTTTGGAAGAGTTTTGAAAGGCGTGTATCGATTTAAAGGGTGATTTGTGTTGTGTCATGTTCGGTTGTAGTTTTGGTTTAAAAAGTAGTCACAAATGGTGCATTTGTGATTGTTAAGTTTGATTTTAGATATCATTTTGCTCGAATGTGATTACATCAGGTTAGAAGTGCGTTTAGAAGGATTGAGAATCGCAACATCATAGGATTGGAGGTTGTTACTTAAAAGAAAAACTATCCATGCGAGAACAATTGTAGTTTAATGTTTTAGCACTTGTAGTTTATTTTCATAATATGTTAAGCTTTAATGAAAAATTGAATGCATGAACTTATAATTGTACAACTTTCAGTGAAATACAAGAGATTTAACTTATTAATTGATCCAACATTGAGTTTGAATTCTTATTCATTCATCAAACATTGAGTTTTATTTTGACGTCTGATTACTTTCATTCCACAACTCTAATTTGAGTGTAGATTCTTAATGAGTGAATACGCGTATTTGTTGTTCACTTTCAACTATTATCATTGATTTGGTGCTCAATAAAGGATTCTATAAATCGAAAGTTGTCATGTTGCTTGATTTTTATGGATTTAGAGAGCATATATGATTAAAGATGGGGTTCGGGTGTTTTGAAAGAGTTTTGAAAGGCGTGTATCGATTTAAAGGGTGATTTGTGTTGTGTCATGTTCGGTTGTTGTTTCGGTTTAAAAAGTAGTCACAAATGGTGCATTTGTGATTGTTTAGTTTGATTTTAGATATCATTTTGCTCGAATGTGATTACATCAGGGTAGAAGTGCCTTTAGAAGGATTGAGAATGGCCACATCATAGGATTGGAGGTTGTTACTTAAAAGAAAAACAATCCATGCGAGAACAATTGTAGTTTAATGTTTTAGCATTTCTAGTTTATTTTCATGATATGTTAATCTTTAGTGAATAATTGAATGCACGAATTTGTAATTGTACGACTTTGAGTGAAATACAAGAGATCTAACTTATTCACTGATAAAACATTGAGTTTGAATTCTTATTAATTGATCAAAAATTGAGTTTTATTTTGAGGTCTGATTACTTTCATTCCACAACTCTAATTTGAGTGTAGATTCTGAACAAGTGAATACGCGTATTTGTTGTTCACTTTCAACTATTATCATTGATTTGGTGCTCAATAAAGAATTCTATGAATCGAGAGTTGTCATTTTGCTTGATTTTAGTGGATTTAGAGAGCATACATGTTTCAAGATGGGGTTCGGGTGTTTTGGAAGAGTTTTGAAAGGCGTGTATCGATTTAAAGGGTGATTTCTGTTGTGTCATGTTCGGTTGTTGTTTCGGTTTAAAAAGTAGTCACAAACGGTGCATTTGTGATTGTTTAGTTTGATTTTAGATATCATTTTGCTCGAATGTGATTACATCAGGCTAGAAGTGCGTTTAGAAGGATTGAGAATCACAACATCATAGGATTGGAGGTAGTTACTTAAAAGAAAAACAATCCATGCGAGAACAATTGTAGTTTAATGTTTTAGCACTTGTAGTTAATTTTCATAATATGTTAAGCTTTAATGAATAATTGAATGCATGAATTTATAATTGTACAACTTTGAGTGAAATATAAGAGATCTAACTTATTAATCGATCCAACATTGAGTTTGAATTCTTATTCATTAATCAAACATTGAGTTTATTTTGACGTCTGATTACTTTCATTCCACAACTCTAATTTGAGTGTAGATTCTTAATGAGTGAATACGCGTATTTGTTGTTCACTCTCAACTATTATCATTGATTTGGTGCTCAATGGATTCTATAAATCGAGAGTTGTCATTTTGCTTGATTTTAGTGGATTTAGAGAGCATACATGTTTAAAGATGGGGTTCGGGTGTTTTGAAGAGTTTTGAAAGGCGTGTATCGATTAAAGGGTGATTTGTGTTGTGTCATGTTCGGTTGTTGTTTCGATTTAAAAAGTAGTCACAATGGTGCATTTGTAATTGTTTAGTTTGAATTTAGATATCATTTTGCTCGAATGTGATTACATCAGGTTAGAAGTGCGTTTAGAAGGATTGAGAATCGTACATCATAGGATTGAGGTTATTACTTAAAGAAAAACACATCTGCAAGAACAATTGTAGTTTAATGTTTTAGCACTTGTAGTTTATTTTCATAATATGTTAAGCTTTAATGAATAATTGAATGCATGAATTTATAATTGTACAACTTTGAGTGAAATACAAGAGATCTAACTTATTAATTGATCCAACATTGAGTTTGAATTCTTATTCATTAATCAAACATTGAGTTTTATTTTGACGTCTGATTACATTCATTCCACAACTCTAATTTGAGTGTAGATTCATAATGAGTGAATACGCGTATTTGTTGTTCACTCTCAACTATTATCATTGATTTGGTGCTCAATAAAGAATTCTATAAATCAAGAGTTGTCATTTTGCTTGATTTTAGTGGATTTAGAGAGCATACATGTTTAAAGATCGGGTTCGGGTGTTTTGGCATAGTTTTGAAAGGCGAGTATCGATTTAAAGGGTGATTTGTGTTGTGTCATGTTCGGTTGTTGTTTCGGTTTAAAAAGTAGTCACAAATGGTGCATTTGTGATTGTTTAGTTTGAATTTAGATATCATTTTGCTCGAATGTGATTACATCAGGTTAGAAGTGCGTTTAGAAGGATTGAGAATCGCAACATCATAAGATTGGAGGTTCTTACTTAAAAGAAAAACAATCCATTCGAGAACAATTGTAGTTTAATGTTTTAGCACTTGTAGTTTATTTTCATAATATGTTAAGCTTTAATGAATAATTGAATGCATGAATTTATAATTGTACAACTTTGAGTGAAATACAACAGATCTAACTTATTATTTGATCCAACATTGAGTTTGAATTCTTATTCATTAATCAAACATTGAGTTTTATTTTGACGTATGATTACTTTCATTCCACAACTCTAATTTGAGTGTAGATTCTTAATGAGTGAATACGCGTATTCGTTGTTCACTCTCAACTATTATCATTGATTTGGTGCTCAGTAAAGGATTCTATAAATCGAGAGTTGTAATTATGCTTGATTTTAGTGGATTTAGAGAGCATACATGTTTAAAGATGGGGTTCAGGTGTTTTGGAAGAGTTTTGAAAGGCGTGTATCGATTTAAAGGGTGATTTGTGTTGTGTCATGTTCGGTTGTTGTTTTGGTTTAAAAAGTAGTCACAAATGGTGCATTTGTGATTGTTTAGTTTGAATTTAGATATCATTTTGCTCGAATGTGATTACATCAGGTTAGAAGTGCGTTTAGAAGGATTGAGAATCGCAACATCATAGGATTGGAGGTTGTTACTTAAAAGAAAAACAATCCATGCGAGAACAATTGTAGTTTAATGTTTTAGCACTTGTAGTTTATTTTCATAATATGTTAAGCTTTAATGAATAATTGAATGCATGAATTATAATTGTACAACTTTGAGTGAAATACAAGAGATCTAACTTATTAATTGATCCAACATTGAGTTTGAATTCTTATTCATTAATCAAACATTGAGTTTTATTTTGACGTCTGATTACTTTCATTCCACAACTCTAATTTGAGTGTAGATTCTTAATGAGTGAATACGCGTATTTGTTGTTCACTCTCAACTATTATCATTGATTTGGTGCTCAATAAAAGATTCTATAAATCGAGAGTTGTCATTTTGCTTGATTTTAGTGGTTTTAGAGAGCATACATGTTTAAAGATGGGGTTCGGGTGTTTTGGAAGAGTTTTGAAAGGCGTGTATCGATTTAAAGGGTGATTTGTGTTGTGTCATGTTCGGTTGTAGTTTCGGTTTAAAAAGTAGTCTCAAATGGTGCATTTGTGATTGTTTAGTTTGAATTTAGATATCATTTTGCTCGAATGTGATTACATCAGGTTAGAAGTACGTTTAGAAGGATTGAGAATCGTAACATCATAGGATTGGAGTTTCTTTTGCTTAAAAGAAAAACAATCCTTGCGAGAACAATTGTAGTTTAATGTTTTAGCACCTGTAGTTTATTTTCATAATATGTTAAGCTTTAATGAATAATTGAATGCATGAATTTATAATTGTACAACTTTGAGTGAAATACAAGAGATCTAACTTATTAATTGATCCAACATTGAGTTTGAATTCTTATTCATTAATCAAACATTGAGTTTTATTTTGACGTCTGATTACTTTCATTCCACAACTCTAATTTGAGTGTAGATTCTTAATGAGTGAATACGCGTATTTGTTGTTCACACTCAACTATTATCATTGATTTGGTACTCAATAAAGGATTCTATAAATTGAGAGTTGTCATTTTGCTTGATTTTAGTGGATTTAGAGAGCATACATGTTTAAAGATGGGGTTCGGGTGTTTTGGAAGAGTTTTGAAAGCCGTGTATCGATTTAAAGGGTGATTTGTTTTGTGTCATGTTCGGTTGTAGTTTCGGTTTAAAAAGTAGTCACAAATGGTGCATTTGTGATTGTTTAGTTTGAATTTAGATATCATTTTGCTCGAATGTGATTACATCAGGTTAGAAGTGCGTTTAAAAGGATTGAGAATCGCAACATCATAGGATTGGAGTTTCTTACTTAAAAGAAAAACAATCCATGCGAGAACAATTGTAGTTTAATGTTTTAGCACTTGTAGTTTATTTTCATAATATGTTAAGCTTAAATGAATAATTGAATGCATGAATTTATAATTGTACAACTTTGAGTGAAATACAATAGATCTAACTTATTAATTGATCCAACATTGAGTTTGAATTCTTATTCATTAATCAAACATTGAGTTTTATTTTAACGTCTGATTACTTTCATTCCACAACTCTAATTTGAGTGTAGATTCTTAATGAGTGAATACGCGTATTTGTTGTTCACTTTCAACTATTATCATTGATTTGGTGCTCAATAAAGGATTCTATAAATCGAGAGTTGTCATTTTGCTTGATTTTAGTGGATTTAGAGAGCATACATGTTTAAAGATGGGGTTCGGGTGTTTTGGAAGAGTTTTGAAAGGCGTGTATCGATTTAAAGGGTGATTTGTGTTGTGTCATGTTCGGTTGTTGTTTCGGTTTAAAAAGTAGTCACAAATGGTGCATTTGTGATTGTTTAGTTTGAATTTAGATATCATTTTGCTCGAATGTGATTACATCAGTTAGAAGTGCGTTTAAAGGATTGAGAATCGCAACATCATAGGATTGGAGTTGTTACTTAAAAGAAAAACAATCCATGCGAGAACAATTGTAGTTTAATGTTTTAGCACTTGTAGTTTATTTCATAATATGTTAAGCTTTAATGAATAATTGAATGCATGAATTTATAATTGTACAACTTTGAGTGAAATACAAGAGATCTAACTTATTATTGATCCAACATTGAGTTTGAATTCTTATTCATTAATCAACATTGAGTTTTATTTTGACGTCTGATTACTTTCATTCCACAACTCTAATTTGAGTGTAGATTCTTAATGAGTGAATACGCGTATTTGTTGTTCACTTCAACTATTATCATTGATTTGGTGCTCAATAAAGATTCTATAAATCGAGAGTTGTCATTTTGCTTGATTTTAGTGGTTTTAGAGAGCATACATGTTTAAAGATGGGGTTCGGGTGTTTTGGAAGAGTTTTGAAAGGCGTGTATCGATTTAAAGGGTGATTTGTGTTGTGTCATGTTCGGTTGTAGTTTCGGTTTAAAAAGTAGTCACAAATGGTGCATTTGTGATTGTTTAGTTTGAATTTAGATATCATTTTGCTCGAATGTGATTACATCAGGTTAGAAGTACGTTTAGAAGGATTGAGAATCGTAACATCATAGGATTGGAGTTTCTTATGCTTAAAAGAAAAACAATCCGCGAGAACATTGTAGTTTAATGTTTTAGCACCTGTAGTTTATTTTCATAATATGTTAAGCTTTAATGAATAATTGAATGCATGAATTTATAATTGTACAACTTTGAGTGAAATACAGAGATCTAACTTATTATTGATCCAACATTGAGTTTTGAATTCTTATTCATTAATCAAACATTGAGTTTTATTTTGACGTCTGATTACTTTCATTCCACAACTCTAATTTGAGTGTAGATTCTTAATGAGTGAATACGCGTATTTGTTGTTCACACTCAACTATTATCATTGATTTGGTGCTCATAAAGGATTCTATAAATCGAGAGTTGTCATTTTGCTTGATTTTAGTGGATTTTTAGAGCATACATGTTTAAAGATGGGTTCGGGTGTTTTGGAAGAGTTTTGAAAGCGTGTATCGATTTAAAGGGTGATTTGTTTTGTGTCATGTTCGGTTGTTGTTTCGGTTTAAAAAGTAGTCACAAATGGTGCATTTGTGATTGTTTAGTTTGATTTAGATATCATTTTGCTCGAATGTGATTACATCAGTTAGAAGTGCGTTTAAAAGGATTGAGAATCGCAACATCATAGGATTGGAGGTTGTTACTTAAAGAAAAACAATCCATGCGAGAACAATTGTAGTTTAATTTTTAGCACTTGTAGTTTATTTTCATAATATGTTAAGCTTTAATGAATAATTGAATGCATGAATTTATAATTGTACAACTTTGAGTGAAATACAATAGATCTACTTATTAATGATCCAACATTGAGTTTGAATTCTTATTCATTAATCAACATTGAGTTTATTTTAACGTCTGATTACTTTCATTCCACAACTATAATTTGAGTGTAGATTCTTAATGAGTGAATACGCGTATTTGTTGTTCACTTTCAACTATTATCATTGATTTGGTGCTCAATAAAGGATTCTATAATCGAGAGTTGTCATTTTGCTTGATTTTAGTGGATTTAGAGAGCATACATGTTTAAAGATGGGGTTCCGGTGTTTTGAAGAGTTTTGAAAGGCGTGTATCGATTTAAAGGGTGATTTGTGTTGTGTCATGTTCGGTTGTTGTTTTCGGTTTAAAAAGTAGTCACAAATGGTGCATTTGTGATTGTTAGTTTTGATTTTAGATATCATTTTGCTCGAATGTGATTACATCAGGTTAGAAGTGCGTTTAGAAGGATTGAGAATCGCACATCATAGGATTGGAGGTTGTTTCTTAAAGAAAAACAATCCATGCGAGAACAATTGTAGTTTAATGTTTTAGCACTTGTAGTTTATTTTCATAATATGTTAAGCTTCAATGAATAATTGAATGCATGAATTTATAATTGTACAACTTTGAGTGAAATACAAGATCTAACTTATTAATTGATCCAACATTGAGTTTGAATTCTTATTCATTAATCAAACATTGAGTTTTATTTTAACGTCTGATTACTTTCATTCCACAACTCTAATTTGAGTGTAGATTCTTAATGAGTGAATACGCGTATTTGTTGTTCACTTTCAACTATTATCATTGATTTGGTGCTCAATAAAGGATTCTATAAATCGAGAGTTGTCATTTTGCTTGATTTTAGTGGATTTAGAGAGCATACATGTTTAAAGATGGGGTTCGGGTGTTTTGGAAGAGTTTTGAAAGGCGTGTATCGATTTAAAGGGTGATTTGTGTTGTGTCATGTTCGGTTGTTGTTTCGGTTTAAAAAGTAGTCACAAATGGTGCATTTGTGATTGTTTAGTTTGAATTTAGATATCATTTTGCTCGAATGTGATTACATCAGGTTAGAAGTGCGTTTAGAAGGATTGAGAATCGCAACATCATAGGATTGGAGGTTGTTTCTTAAAAGAAAAACAATCCATGCTAGAACAATTGTAGTTTAATGTTTTAGCACTTGTAGTTTATTTTCATAATATGTTAAGCTTCAATGATTAATTGAATGCATGAATTTATAATTGTACAACTTTGAGTGAAATACAAGAGATCTAACTTATTAATTGATCCAACATTGAGTTTGAATTCTTATTCATTAATCAAACATTGAGTTTTATTTTGACGTCTGATTACTTTCATTCCACAACTCTAATTTGAGTGTAGATTCTTAATGAGTGAATACGCGTATTTGTTGTTCACTTTCAACCATTATCATTGATTTGGTGCTCAATAAAGGATTCTATAAATCAAGAGTTGTCATTTTGGTTGATTTTAGTGGATTTAGAGAGCATACATGTTTAAAGATGGGGTTCCGGTGTTTTGGAAGAGTTTTGAAAGGCGTGTATCGATTTAAAGGGTGATTTGTGTTGTGTCATGTTCGTTGTTTGTTTTCGGTTTAAAAAGTAGTCACAAATGGTGCATTTGTGATTGTTTAGTTTGAATTTAGATATCATTTTGCTCGAATGTGATTACATCAGGTTAGAAGTGCGTTTAGAAGGATTGAGAATCGCAACATCATAGGATTGGAGGTTGTTTCTTAAAAGAAAAACAATCTATGCGAGAACAATTGTAGTTTAATGTTTTAGCACTTGTAGTTTATTTTCATAATATGTTAAGCTTCAATGAATAATTGAATGCACGAATTTATAATTGTACAACTTTGAGTGAAATACAAGAGATCTAACTTATTAATTGATCCAACATTGAGTTTGAATTCTTATTCATTAATCAAACATTGAGTTTTATTTTAACGTCTGATTACTTTCATTCCACAACTCTAATTTTAGTGTAGATTCTTAATGAGTGAATACGCGTATTTGTTGTTCACTTTCAACTATTATCATTGATTTGGTGCTCAATAAAGGATTCTATAAATCGAGAGTTGTCATTTTGCTTGATTTTAGTGGATTTAGAGAGCATACATGTTTAAGATGGGTTCGGTGTTTTGGAAGAGTTTTGAAAGGCCTGTATCGATTTAAGGGTGATTTGTGTTGTGTCATGTTCGTTGTTTTCGGTTAAAAAGTAGTTCACAAAAATGTGCATTTGTGATTGTTTAGTTTGAATTTAGATATCATTTTGCTCGAATGTGATTACATCAGGTTAGAAGTGCGTTTAGAAGGATTGAGAATCGCAACATCATAGGATTGGAGGTTGTTACTTAAAAGAAAAACAATCCATGCGAGAACAATTGTAGTTTAATGTTTTAGCACTTGTAGTTTATTTTCATAATATGTTAAGCTTCAATGAATAATTGAATGCATGAATTTATAATTGTACAACTTTGAGTGAAATACAATAGATCTAACTTATTAATTGATCCAACATTGAGTTTGAATTCTTATTCATTAATCAAACATTGAGTTTTATTTTAACGTCTGATTACTTTCATTCCACAACTCTAATTTGAGTGTAGATTCTTATGAGTGAATACGCGTATTTGTTGTTCACTTTCACTATTATCATTGATTTGGTGCTCATAAAGGATTCTATAAATCGAGAGTTGTCATTTTGCTTGATTTTAGTGGATTTAAGAGCATACATGTTTAAGATGGGGTTCGGGTGTTTTGGAAGAGTTTTGAAAGGCGTGTATCGATTTAAAGGGTGATTTGTGCTGTGTCATGTTCGGTTGTTGTTTCGGTTTAAAAGTAGTCACAAATGGTGCATTTGTGATTGTTTAGTTTGAATTTAGATATCATTTTGCTCGAATGTGATTACATCAGGTTAGAAGTGCGTTTAGAAGGATTGAGAATCGCAACATCATAGGATTGGAGGTTGTTACTTAAAGGAAAAACAATCCATGCGAGAACAATTGTAGTTTAATGTTTTAGCACTTGTAGTTTATTTTCATAATATGTTAAGCTTTAATGAATAATTGAATGCATGAATTTATAATTGTACAACTTTGAGTGAAATACAAGAGATCTAACTTATTAATTGATCCAACATTGAGTTTGAATTCTTATTCATTAATCAAACATTGAGTTTTATTTTGACGTCTGATTACTTTCATTCCACAACTCTAATTTGTTGTTCACTCTCAACTATTATCATTGATTTGGTGCTCAATAAAGAATTCTATAAATCAAGAGATGTCATTTTGCTTGATTTTAGTGGATTTAGAGAGCATACATGTTTAAAGATGGGTTTCGGTGTTTTGGAATAGTTTTGAAAGGCGTGTATCGATTTAAAGGGTGATTTGTGTTGTGTCATGTTCGGTTGTTGTTTCGGTTTAAAAAGTAGTCACAAATGGTGCATTTGTGATTGTTTAGTTTGAATTTAGATATCATTTTGCTCGAATGTGATTACATCAGGTTAGAAGTGCGTTTAGAAGGATTGAGAATCGCAACATCATAGGATTGGAGGTTCTTACTTAAAAGAAAACAATCCTTCGAGAACAATTGTAGTTTAATGTTTTTAGCACTTGTAGTTTATTTTCATAATATGTTAAGCTTTATGAATAATTGAATGCATGAATTTATAATTGTACAACTTTGAGTGAAATACAAGAGATCTAACTTATTATTTGATCCAACATTGAGTTTGAATTCTTATTCATTGATCAAACATTGAGTTTTATTTTGACGTCTGATTACTTTCATTCCACAACTCTATTTTGAGTGTAGATTCTTAATGAGTGAAAACCGTATTTGTTGTTCACTTTCAACTATTATCATTGATTTGGTGCTCAATAAAGATTCTATAATCGAGAGTTGTCATTTTGCTTGATTTTAGTGGATTTAGAGAGCATACATGTTTAAAGATGGGGTTCGGTGTTTTGGAAGAGTTTTGAAAGGCGTGTATCGATTTAAAGGGTGATTTGTGTTGTGTCATGTTCGGTTTGTTGTTTTGGTTTAAAAAGTAGTCACAAATGGTGCATTTGTGATTGTTTTAGTTTGAATTTAGATATCATTTTGCTCGAATGTGATTACATCAGGTTAGAAGTGCGTTTAGAAGGATTGAGAATCGCAACATCATAGGATTGGAGGTTCTTACTTAAAAGAAAAACAATCCATGCGAGAACAATTGTAGTTTAATGTTTTAGCACTTGTAGTTTATTTTCATAATATGTTAAGCTTAAATGAATAATTGAATGCATGAATTTATAATTGTACAACTTTGAGTGAAATGCAATAGATCTAACTTATTAAATGATCCAACATTGAGTTTGAATTCTTATTCATTAATCAAACATTGAGTTTTATTTTAACGTCTGATTACTTTCATTCCACAACTCTAATTTGAGTGTAGATTCTTAATGATTGAATACGCGTATTTGTTGTTCACTTTCAACTATTATCATTGATTTGGTGCTCAATAAAGGATTCTATAAATCGAGAGTTGTCATTTTGCTTGATTTTAGTGGATTTAGAGAGCATACATGTTTAAAGATGGGGTTCCGGTGTTTTGGAAGAGTTTTGAAAGGCGTGTATCGATTTAAAGGGTGATTTGTGTTGTGTCATGTTCGGTTGTTGTTTCGGTTTAAAAAGTAGTCACAAATGGTGCATTTGTGATTGTTTAGTTTGAATTTAGATATCATTTTGCTCGAATGTGATTACATCAGGTTAGAAGTACGTTTAGAAGGATTGAGAATCGTAACATCATAGGATTGGAGTTTCTTTTGCTTAAAAGAAAAACAATCCATGCGAGAACAATTGTAGTTTAATGTTTTAGCACTTGTAGTTTATTTTCATAATATGTTAAGCTTTAATGAATAATTGAATGCATGAATTTATAATTGTACAACTTTGAGTGAAATACAAGAGATCTAACTTATTAATTGATCCAACATTGAGTTTGAATTCTTATTCATTAATCAAACATTGAGTTTTATTTTGACGTCTGATTACTTTCATTCCACAACTCTAATTTGAGTGTAGATTCTTAATGAGTGAATACGTATTTGTTTGTTCACACTCAACTATTATCATTGATTTGGTGCTCAATAAGGATTCTATAAATCGAGAGTTGTCATTTTGCTTGATTTTAGTGGATTTAGAGAGCATACATGTTTAAAGATTGGTTCGGGTGTTTTTGAAGAGTTTTGAAAGGCGTGTATCGATTTAAAGGTGATTTTGTTTTGTGTCATGTTCGGTTGTTTTTTTTCGTTTAAAAAGTAGTCACAATGGTGCATTTGTGATTGTTTAGTTTGATTTAGATATCATTTTGCTCGAATGTGATTACATCAGTTAGAAGTGCGTTAAAAAGGATTGAGAATCGCACATCATAGGATTGGAGTTTTTTACTAAAAGAAAAACATCCATGCGAGAACAATTGTAGTTTAATGTTTTAGCACTTGTAGTTTATTTTCATAATATGTTAAGCTTTAATGAATAATTGAATGCATGAATTTATAATTGTACAACTTTGAGTGAAATGCAATAGATCTAACTTATTAAATGATCCAACATTGAGTTTGAATTCTTATTCATTAATCAAACATTGAGTTTTATTTTAACGTCTGATTACTTTCATTCCACAACTCTAATTTGAGTGTAGATTCTTAATGATTGAATACGCGTATTTGTTGTTCACTTTCAACTATTATCATTGATTTGGTGCTCAATAAAGGATTCTATAAATCGAGAGTTGTCATTTTGCTTGATTTTAGTGGATTTAGAGAGCATACATGTTTAAAGATGGGGTTCCGGTGTTTTTGGAAGAGTTTTGAAAGGCGTGTATCGATTTAAAGGTGATTTGTGTTGTGTCATGTTCGGTTGTTTTTTCGTTTAAAAAGTAGTCACAAATGGTGCATTTGTGATTGTTTAGTTTTAATTTAGATATCATTTTGCTCGAATGTGATTACATCAGGTTAGAAGTGCGTTTAGAAGGATTGAGAATCGTAAATCATAGGATTGGAGGTTGTTCTTAAAAGAAAAACAATCCATGCGAGAACAATTGTATTTAATGTTTAGCACTTGTAGTTTATTTTCATAATATGTTAAGCTTCAATGAATAATTGAATGCACGAATTTATAATTGTACAACTTTGAGTGAAATACAAAGATCTAACTTATTAATTGATCCAACATTGAGTTTGAATTCTATTCATTAATCAAACATTGATTTATTTAACGTCTGATTACTTTCATTCCACAACTCTAATTTTAGTGTAGATTCTTAATGAGTGAATACGCGTATTTGTGTTCACTTTCAACTATTATCATTGATTTGGTGCTCAATAAAGGATTCTATAAATCGAGAGCTGTCATTTTGCTTGATTTTAGTGGATTTAGAGAGCATACATGTTTAAAGATGGGGTTCGGGTGTTTTGGAAGAGTTTTGAAAGGCGTGTATCGATTTAAAAGGGATTTGTGTTGTGTCATGTTCGGTTGTTGTTTCGGTTTAAAAAGTAGTCACAAGTGGTGCATTTGTGATTGTTTAGTTTGAATTTAGATATCATTTTGCTCGAATGTGATTACATCAGGTTAGAAGTGCGTTTAGAAGGATTGAGAATCGCAACATCATAGATTGGAGGTTGTTTCTTAAAAGAAAAACAATCCATGCGAGAACAATTGTAGTTTAATTTTTAGCACTTGTAGTTTATTTTCATATATGTTAAGCTTCAATGAATAATTGATGCATGAATTTATAATTGTACAACTTTGAGTGAAATACAAGAGATCTAACTTATTATTGATCCAACATTGAGTTTGAATTCTTATTCATTATCAACATTGAGTTTTATATTTTGACGTCTGATTACTTTCATTCCACAACTCTAATTTGAGTGTAGATTCTTAATGAGTGAATACGCGTATTTGTTGTTCACTTCAACCATTATCATTGATTTGGTGCTCAATAAGGATTCTATAATCAAGAGTTGTCATTTTGCTTGATTTTAGTGGATTTAGAGAGCATACATGTTTAAAGATGGGGTTCCGGTGTTTTGGAAGAGTTTTGAAAGGCCTGTATCGATTTAAAGGGTGATTAGTGTTGTGTCATGTTCGGTTGTTGTTTCGGTTTAAAAAGTAGTCACAAATGGTGCATTTGTGATTGTTTAGTTTGAATTTAGATATCATTTTGCTCGAATGTGATTACATCAGGTTAGAAGTACGTTTAGAAGGATTGAGAATCGTAACATCATAGGATTGGAGGTTGTTTCTTAAAAGAAAAACAATCCATGCGAGAACAATAGTAGTTTAATGTTTTAGCACTTGTAGTTTATTTTCATAATATGTTAAGCTTCAATGAATAATTGAATGCATGAATTTATAATTGTACAACTTTGAGTGAAATACAATAGATCTAACTTATTAATTGATCCAACATTGAGTTTGAATTCTTATTCATTAATCAAACATTGAGTTTTATTTTAACGTCTGATTACTTTCATTCCACAACTCTAATTTGAGTGTAGATTCTTAATGAGTGAATACGCGTATTTGTTGTTCACTTTCAACTATTATCATTGATTTTGTGCTCAATAAAGATTCTATAAATCGAGAGTTGTCATTTTGCTTGATTTTAGTGGATTTAGAGAGCATACATGTTTAAGATGGGGTTCCGGTGTTTTGGAGAGAGTTTTGAAAGGCCTGTATCGATTTAAAGGGTGATTGTGTTTGTGTCATGTTCGGTTGTTGTTTCGGTTTAAAAAGTAGTCACAAATGGTGCATTTGTGATTGTTTAGTTTTAATTTAGATATCATTTTGCTCGAATGTGATTACA
>CM046476.1:26445999-26668544 GCA_025506415.1 Flaveria robusta | reverse complement strand
GATCACTTGTGTTGTGTTCTCGAGTTTACTTAACGAGAGACAATAAAAAAACATTTTTATTCCTTTCTCTTCTTTTGTCTTTTTTTCTTTTCTTTTTTCTCTCTCAATTCGTTCGAATTTGGAAGGATTGATTTTAGTTTTTATTATAATTTCATTTTCCTTTTTTTTCATTTTTAAATAAACGTTGAGAACATAACTTTCTGATTTTTTCTTTAATAAAAAAAAACTCTAGAACACAATTGTTATTTCTTCTTCTTCCACTTTCCTTTTTTTTCTCTTCTTAAATAAACTCGGCAACATAGCATAGGTTAATTTAATTAACCGGGCCGTCTTCTTGTATAACTTAAATAACGACCTATTTATCATTGTAGCCATACAGTTATAAACTAACAAATCATTTTCATCTATATGATAATCAAACCGACTCACCGTTCTTTATTTATGAAGATGGCTTGAGAGTACACTGATGAAAACACGGCAGTTAAAATTAGTACAAATCTAGTTATCAAACAACGTTTCACATTTTTTGTAGAGTACTAGATGCATTTATAAAATATAAAATGCATAATGCATTTGATTTATATTTATTAGACATTGGTCATAATTTGTCAAGTGATTCCATGAATTGGTTTGGAAAGTGGATACGGAGGGTGCAGCATTGGTCAAAGAATGTTTAATAAATTAGAGGCTTCTGTTTTCGCGTCATGATCCAAGAACGAATCATCATCATTATTCATTCCTATTCCTATAGGAATTTAAGAAGAAAATAAACCTTTTATTTTATTTTAATAACATAAAGTTTACTACTTTATTTCACTTTTACTGGAATGAAGAAATATCGATTGCACTTGAAATTACTAAGAACGTGTAGTTTTTAACAAAGAAAAATAAACTATAATCAAACATTAGTCTTATACATGAATGCATGCTCGGTCCTCACAAGGTACTTACAACGGCAAAGAGACCAAGGCTATGTGGGTAATGGGGTCGTGAGCAGGAATCGTGAGTGTCACTTTGTTAGTCACGTAAGAAACAACGTCACGTCTCCCGATAGATGTGAGAGTGCATATCATGATTCATGCATCAAGCTTACACGTGAGGTCTCACATGTCTTTTTTTTGGAGCAAATCAAGTGAATACATCTCACGTAATAGATTGAAAAACTAAATCGCATTTACTAAACTTTCATAGACCTTCACATTGTGTTTGCGATTTATTAATGAGAGGAAAGAAAGAATGTGAAAAGAATAAAAAAACATGTTTGTTCTAAAGTTTTTTTTAATAGATGAAAGTAGGAAAGTTGTATTTTCGAGATTAGTTAAGAAGAAAAAAAAATTAAATAAAAGAAAATAAAAACTAAAATCCCATTTCAATCAGAAAGGAGAGAAGATACGAGAAAGAAAAAAGAACGAAAAGAACAGGAAACAAAGGGTTTTAATTTCTCTTATCTTCTTAATTAACTCGATAACACAACGATAGTGAGTGTAAATAGAGGAACCAATCATGTTTACATGACGTTTATGTAAAATCACGTGATACTCACAATCACTAAACTATTACAATAAGCTAATATTAACAATCTTAGTAACATTTTTTTCGACGCCCCCGCCATCATCATCATCATCTCATACATCCATTCATGATACATGAACATGATCCATCGCTTACAGCTATATGGCAACAATTCCAAACCTTTTTCCCATGATTCCTTACTCTCTATTGGCCGCGTGTTCCTTCAACGTAGACTCACAAACCTCTCTTTCATTCCCACTAAATATTCTTTCTACTTTTTTCATACCACACTAACACTCTCATTTCATTCAAATGCATTGTGCTTCACCACAATTAGGAGCATTACAAACTTAACATATTATTACCCACAATTTTCTGATCGTTGAAACAAACTATATAATATACTTTACTTGTTCAACAAGACTCTAAACCGTTTGATCCCAACAATATTTACTGATGTTGAAAAATAATTCTTTACTTCACTCTCATATCATGTCACTTGAAACTTAGTATTTTAGGTGTTTTGATGGGTGTGCGTTATAATAAGTTATGTTGCTAACATTTCTCCTTCTTATGAAGATGATTAACCCACAAAAAAATTAATATCTTTTTCATATGGGTACGTTAATTTAGTAGAGGTAGGAGTTCATTTAACTACACATTTTTGTTTATAGTATCCGACAATTAGTATTTCTGATATTTGATTAGGGTTGTGAATTGGTAATTATGTAATATTACTTTCTAAAATTAGAAGTTATGTTTAAACTAGCTTAACTTTTTGAAATCAAAAGTTTAACTCTATCATAAAACGAAGTTACTTTTTCTCTTTTCATAGTAGTTATTTTCAAAACAACTCTCAATCTAATTGTATTAACACCTATACTTGTAACTTACAAAATTTTAACTCTTTTATCTTAAATAAAGGGAAGATAACTTATCGTTAGAATGTCTCTTAAGTACGAGCTTATATTAAAACAAACAATAAAAAAAAGAAAAGAGCTTTTGAGAGTATGTAAAAACCATCTACTAAAAATAAACTTCCAATACATTTGATTTTAACATATATAAGTTATTACTTGCGACACTTTAATCGTTGTAGTGCTCACGAACAATCAAAGACAAATAAACGTGAGCCATACTTCTCCGTGACTCGTAGTTTTATAATTTAAGTATGATTTTCTATAAAATGTATGAACAATTACACGAATAAATAAGCACAGTTTATAGCCATTCCAAGAGAATTCAAAAGCGCCAAGCAAACCATTATTTATGATCGAAATTAAACTGTTCATATTCACAAAATAAAAGCAAATAACAGAGTTACTTAAATCGTCCACTCTTAGATATTTTTCGAAGTTAATGCCACCTCGTGATCCTCCATTCATTCAATCCTCACCAGTGACAGCTATATTCCAACAAATTTACAAACGTTTTAACACTAATTCACATATTAATTAACCCCTTCTAGCGGCGCCTTAATCTCACGTACCCCCCCCCCCCCCCCTCTGCTTTTGCTCAGTTTTTCATATTCATGCTCCACATTTAAACAAAAAAATTGCATCAGAAAGCAAATTAACAAGACAACGATTCAATTTCAACAAGAAATCAATAATAATTAATTGAATAACAAATCATAATCGGCTAATCGGTCTACTTCTACTGTTCTACATTCTCAAAATCGAGAAAAAATAATACTATCGAAACAGAGTTTCAATATTCTATAGAATAGATGATGAAATGATGGATTTTTCAACATGGGTTTGTTTCAGGAGGAGCAAAGAAGCTAGCGTCAAGCTTGTTACGACAAACGGGGCACACGGGGTTCTTCGAGAGCCAAGTATCGGCGCATTGTAGATGGAACCCGTGGTTGCAGCCGGGGAACATACGAGCAAATTGTTCGGGTTCGACGTCGTCTAAGCACACGGCGCATTCCTTTTGAAGGACGAGATCTTTGCCGGCGGTGACCGGGAGTTTCTCGAGCTCGGCGGAGGAGAGGCCGGTGTCGGCGGTGGGTTTCACCGGAGCATCGGGTGGTTGGTGGTGCCAGGCGGCGTAGCATAGCAAGCAAATGTAGATGATGAGTATAACAGCCATGCCGGCGCACGGGAGGAAGAGGGCGAGTGCGACGGAGAGTAGCATGGTGGTGGTGGTGGTGAGGGTTTGGGGAATGGAACGGGGGGTTGGGGTTTTAAAGGGGAGGGTTTGGGGGTGATGTGCGCACCTAGGCCCACGGTAAGTTTCCTAGGAAAATGGTTGAAATAGTAGGGGACATCTCAGCATGCGGTCTATGGTACGCAGGCGGGGAAGAGCATAGAGGATGATTGGATCTCTGATTCTCTTCCCTTAATATTGGCAGGAGATTTTATGTGTTTTTATTTCTAAAAATCATATCAAATTATTATATAAGAAATAAGGTGTCACTTGAGTCGATACTTAAGTGTCAAAGAATAAAAAAAATTAGAGAATATTTGAGTTTAAATTCTAGGATTTGATTAATTAGGATTTGGTATATATTATAAGTATTGGCTGCAAACGAACTGAATAGTTCGCGAACTATTCTGCGAAAAGTTTGTTTATATTCATTTGTTTATTAAATGAACAAACACGAGCAATAAAATTTTATTTGTTTAGTTAAACCAACGAATATCAACACAAGTCTTGTTTATTCATTTATATTTGTGAACGTTCAATAATGTGTTCGTTAATGTCCATTCGTGAATGTTCGATAATATGTTCGTTAATTTGTGAATGTGTTCGTCTATGTTCTTAGTTTTTGTGTCAGTTATTTTTATGAAAATTATGTCAAGTATTTATGAATATTTATGTTAAGTACATATTTATTTTTGATGAATTTTGTGTAATTTTAAAGTAAATATATAATCATTTGTACTTGTTTCTGTTCATAAACTTCTTTGTGTTCGCATATTTATGAAAATTTTTTTGTGTTCATTTGTTTTTGTTTTTGTTGTTAAGTGTTCGTGAACAGTTTACAAACATATTTATTTTCTTAATAAACGAACATGAATAAAAAATTTTGTTCGATAATTAGAGGTTACTAAGACGGAATAAATCATTTGAGGCCCATAAATTACAAAGACAAGGGTGTTGACTTCCCCGTTAACTTTCCCCAAAATAGGCAAATATAGTAGCAATTAAAAACCGGCAGAAATGCAGTGCAGTTTTGTACGCTTTACTTTATTTTAAGTTTGTGTATCTTACGCGCCGTTCATTTTATTTGCTTTTTCAATATTCCCACTTTACCTTCAAACTGAATTCCATATGTTACTTTTCTCTAAACTCAAATAATAATAGCATTTAATTTAAATATTGATAAGGCAAGCGTACGTAAGGGAGTGTAAAAATATTCATATCCGAATGAAAAATCTAAAACTCAAAACTCAAGTTATTCTCAATTTCGAATATCTGAATTTCTGGATTCAGATTGTGATTTTATACCGTGACTAACAATTTGATGTGTGTCTTGCTAGATAACAATAGAGAATTGATGCATTGTGTCATGAACATGCTACCACATCTCTTTGTAAGAAAAATTTAACACTTTTGGTCTTCAAAATCTTATCCATAGGTCTGAATCAGTTATTATTTCTTACATAACCTTTAAGCGTGATCGGCATCTACGATCCATGCCAACACTAATGGTGTAAATGAGAGATCAAGTATGTTCAAAATTTATTTAATAGATTTTTTATTTACACGTGTATACAAATAACTAGTTAATGTACTAAATATAATATCGTACATATAACTAGTATAAAAGTAACTAAATAACATATCTTATGTTGCATTTATAAAAAAAACTACATATAAATAAAATTACTGATATAAAATTAACCAGCTTAACTAAAACTTGAAAGATTACATTTTAACATAGTTGAAGATTATACGTAGAAATTGAAACGAAACAACCTCAAATCAAGTTCGGAACAAACACCACTCATTTATAAATTATTTCAAAATTTATGATGGTTGATATAGAAAGTATTCTTTAAAAACCTACACTTCTTTTCTCTTCCAAGAAAAGCATTAACCTTTTCAATAGATGGGTGATAAAGTGGCTTATTTTCCAAAATTTATATTCTTGGACACCCACCATTAACTTTTTCTACTCTTTCTTTTCATCTTCGTTGTTTTTGTAATAATCATTAAAATTTTAAGTTAGTCCCTCAAACTTCTTAACATGTTATTTTATGCCCTTCTACTTTTTATGTGTTGCTTTCATGGTTCTGTTTCATGACACTTCTTTCTCTACAAATTGCAAAATACTGACGATCATAATACTCACTCAATAGCATTATTTTGCGTTTGAGTTTCACGCAAGGTTATGTCAATTGCATGCCAACTGTTGCAATTACAACGTAAATACGTTCGTTTGGAGGCAGCCATAATTGTGGTCAGTTGTCGCACAACATCTTTCCTCTTAATATTATTTCTTTATTTATGGTTTTAATGACCCATTTTCATACCATAAGAATCAAAATACAATCCCCATTATAAGCCAAAAAAATGTTCCGTTTTAATTCTTTGCCTATTTGAAGTTTGGAAGTGCAAATTGAGGGCACCCTTATATAGAAGAACTTAGGGGTTGTAATGGTTCAGATGTCTGAATGGTTCAACACTTAATGGTTTAAACTGTTTGTTTCGCGAACAAATGTCTAAATGGTTCAGACATTTGCCTCTGAATGGTTAAGCATTATACTAATGCTGAATGGTTAATAGGTCTAATGCTAAATGGTTAATACATCTTATCTGAATTGTTCAGACATTTGTCTTTGAATAGTTAAGCGATATACTAGCTCTTAATTGTTCAGACCTCTTAATGGTTCAGCACTTAATGGTTCAGCCCTCTTAATGGTTCAGCACTTAATGATTCAGATCTTTTATTGGTTCAGCACGTTATCATTCAGATATTGTAAAACAGCCACTTAGATGTGTCGATTTTGATGGATATGAAATGGGTGCTCCCAGTCACATATATCCGTTGAATTGTTTTTTTTTTCTTCTTAATTTGACCTTTTGGTAAAATATCAAGTCAATGAGGTAAGAAATATTTTTGCATAGTTACAACAAAATGTGTAAGAAATGATTTATTTTTATTATTTTATTGACCGTGTGTTTAATTTTTATAGTGTGACACAATAATTGGTAAAAGAATTATTTATGGAGTTAATCTATTTGTTTTCATCTTTTACCTTGTAGCAACGTTTATATTACAAAAATGGTAGAGTTTATAATACATGCTTGAAAAGATTGTTCTCCATTAGTTATGTTTTTAAATATATAATGATTTATTACAACGCACATAATTGAAAATCTACTACTCTAGAAAAGTGTATAACCCGATAACTTTCCAATTATGGTGCTTTGTTTTAAAGCAATATTTGTTTGTACATGTACTACTGTTACGTGAATGCACTTTTGTTGTTGCATGACGTACAACAATGATAGCAATAAATGATATTTATATGTAGTGACAGACATTGATAGCCATTTACGAGACAAGACGATAGTGGTTTGCGTGAGCTTTAAAATGTCACTTTTATAGGTTTATGCTTTTACATATGGCCATAATAATAATAAAAGCATAGGTGATAGTTAAGTGGCCAATGCCCAATCCCTCATATGTTAGCCCCTGGGCCGGGTTGAGTCTATATGATAATATGATATTATGATATGTGAGATGAGTTGGGTCGATAGCTACAATTTATGTTCACCCCTCAGAAGGTTTTCATGATGTAAAAGAAAATATCAACACCTATTTTTTTTTCTTTAAAAATTTTGGTTCGTTTAAACATGTTTTTATTAGATAACAACACAGTGAATGTGTAGGTTTCGGAGACGGTCTTGGATCTTCACGTTTGGTTCCAAATCATCAAACATCATGTGGAATCCATGCTTGGTGTATATGTATGTGATGTCAGTGAAGTGTAATCAAGATCATCAACAACGTAAAATGAACGTTTATCTTCACTCAATCATTGACGAGATTGTATAAAAAGTTTACACATACAAAACACCTTTGATCAACAACATCTCAAAAAATCGTTTTAAATGAGTATATGAAAGCTATCTATAGAAAACATGAAAGGGTAGTTTCGCCCCCTATACCATGCCAATTTCGCTCTCATAAGAAAATAACTACTAGGCTAATTTCGCCCGATACAAATTTACTGACGAACTGGTACAGACTTTGGTTCACACTTATGCTAATTACATTAAAAATGTTATTAAGTAACTTTTATATATGTGGAATTAGACGTCACATGTTAGAACGCTAAAAGTAATAATTTTCGGAATTGAACTGGTAATCAAACTGGTTGTCTTACGTGTACAATGATCAAGTCTGTTGGATCGGATTAAGAAACAAATGAAGTCATAAATATTATAAGATCAGACTATTTATGTACACACACGTTCAATAAGAAATCTGAAGTATTAAAGTAATATGTAAATAAGATTATGAAAGAGGCAAACAAAAAAAATAAATAGTCTAATCGGACGGTCAGCCCCGGTCCAGTACTTATGAAAACATTAGCTAAAAGGCTAGAAGCTCCTTAAATAAACTTTTTATTTTAAGGGCCCATCTTGAGACTTTGAACAATGCTAGGTTGAATTATCAATTATGTCCAGTATAAAATTGAAGCCCTACACCAATTGGACCGAATGCTAGCCCATTAACGATCAAAGCCCGGCCCATTAACAAAACAACCAAATTCCTGTTCAACGGCTTGGATGAAGAGTTTAGGGCACAGGTGATATAAATACAGAAAACTCCGTAGCCATACGGTTTAGGGCTTAAACGAAGAACATTGAAGCCGGAGAAGAGGGCTCTTCACTTGTAAGGAGCTGTTGTACTGTCTTATCCAAATCATCCAACAATAAACTGTAAATCTCGATGTATTAATCTTCAATATTTTTCAATCAGATCTGATTACCTTCTTTTATTTTAAATTTGTTTCACCGATTAGATTCGTTGTTCTATATTGTTCGCCTTCCGTTTCTCGTTATTTTGTGGTTATTAGTTGTTGATTTTTTATCTGATTGCGTGTTTTTGTTCTTATTTTGATGTTATGTGAAAACCCTAATTTTTGCGGTGAATAATCTGATTTTAATCGTGTAAAATAAGCAGTAGACTCTTTGTTACGAGACATTGATTGTATTTGTATATATTTGCCGGATTGTATTCATATTATTACTATTCACCAAATGCATGTAGTGTGTTGTTTGTTCTTTTGTTAACAAGTCAGAAGACGCCTTGTTGTCATTGATGTGTGTTTGCTATTAAATCTTCCAATAATCATTCGGTTCTTATTTGTTATGTAGATTGTTTATACCTTTGTTATTGTATAAGCTGTTCTATTGCCATCACTGTTCGTTGTTGAGAAAAGTCTAGATTTTTCAGTGTCTGTATAGAGTTGGTAGTTTTGAGATATTACTTTATCTTAAGTTTGTTGTCTCTAAACTGATAGTTTATTTATTTTCTTTAGTCTGTGTTTTTAGATTCTATCTAAACAGTGCTTTTTTGGTTTGTAAGTACATATTTTTTTTTGTACATAAGTAGATGTATTTTGGTTAAGATTTGGCTGGCTTCATCTTTGATAGATGGATCGGTACCAGAAAGTCGAGAAGCCAAGAGCAGAACAGCCCATCAATGAGAATGAGATACGTATTACTAGCCAGGGGAGGATGCGAAGCTATATCACATATGCTATGACCTTGCTTCAGGTAATTTTTTTGCTTCCAATTTATAACAATGGTCTCATCTTGTAGTTTAATATTATATTTTGTTTCTTTTCCATGTTTTATAATTTAGGTTGTATTCTTTTTTCTACAATTATTCTGCCATTGGAGGATGTGATGTTGATTGCAATATAATTAATTTGTTAACGAGAGTTTAACTCATTTATGTTGTAGTTAACTTTTGAAGCTTTCAATCTATTCTCATAAGAATGACAAATGTTTCTCTCAAATTTTGTAGCTTTCTTTTGTAAAACTGTGATACTTACCTATGTGAATGTGGTTATCAACTTTCAATTTCTATATATCTTTACACAAACATATTGTCCATTAATACATTGTTGTTTTTTTTTTTACTTTGGCTCTTTGCGCTATTACTTTGTCAATGAGATGTATATGTCACACTGTTGAGTTCATTCAGCAATCTATTTAAATGTAACTGTTTTGGAAAACTTTTTTCTCACTTGGCATAATTAGTTTGTTAAGTGATATGTTTTAGCATTGCTATTTTGATCATTGATGCTTATTATGATTAATGTGCTTGCTCTAGTGTCTATTTTTCACTATTTACCTCTTTATTGCTTTATAGGAAAAAGGCTCATCAGAGATTGTGTTTAAAGCTATGGGTAGAGCTATCAACAAGACTGTCACAATTGTGGAATTAATAAAGGTTTGGCTTCTTATACAATTATCATATGTTTTTTTCCTATTTATTTTGTCACCGTCTTTTTGATCAAGTTTAAAGATATGGTAATTTTTTTTGTAGAGGCGAATTGTTGGTCTTCATCAAATTACATCCATTGGATCAACAGACATAACCGACACCTGGGAACCCTTAGAGGAAGGATTACTCCCGTATGATCAGCTTCACATCTTCCTTAAAAACATTCACTATTTGTCGTCGTGTCCTGGTCTTAGGATGCTGTTTTTTTTTTTTTTATCTTAGTACGCCTTTTTTCTGTTGCAGCTTGGAGACAACGAGGCATGTTTCAATGATTACTATAACGCTCTCTAAGGAGGAGTTAAATACATCATCTATTGGGTGAGTTAACACTTTTCCTATACATGTTCAGTTTCTGTAATCTTTCAATAATATATGATTTATGATGTCATTGACATTGTAGTATTCAACAATGCATTATTGCCATCATGATCCAATATGATAATTGTGATTTCTCGTCAGGTATCAACAACCGTTACCGGCTGACCAGGTGAAGGTATCCACTGAATTTGAATATGAAGGAGGTATAATCATAATATTATCAATATTCTACACCTGTCATATTTATTACTTGTACATTAGTTTTATTCAAACGTTTAAATTCTTTTGCAGAGGGATCACCGACTGCAAGAGGCAGGGGTCGTGGTGGAAGGGGAAGAGGAAGAGGAAGGGGGAGGTCTAGGCCTGCACCAGGTATCAATGTCACAAAATTTCATTTTTATAACCGTTTATAATATAATGACAAAAAGCAGTTGTAATAACAGGAAACGGTTATGCACAAGATGAGTATGATGATGGTGGTTGGGATGGCCCTGGCGGTTACCCACGGGGAAGAGGTCGAGGAAGGGGCCGCAGCTTCCGTGGCCGTGGAAGAGGAAATTACAATAATGCTCCATATATGGATACTCAGCAAGATGCAGGAGGATACAATCAAGAATCTCCTAGGGGCAGGGGACGTAATTTCCGTGGTCGTGGAAGGGGAGGTTACAACAATGGATCATACATGGATAATCAGCAAGATTTTGGAGGTTACAATCAGGAATCTCCTCCCAGGGGCAGGGGTCGTAACTTCCGCGGTCGTGGAAGGGGTGGTTATAACAATGACTCTTATATGGATACTCAACAAAATGATGGAGGCTACAATCAAGAAATTCCCATGCAAGGGCGAGGTACAGTTTCCTATATATGTTTTTTTATTTCCCAACATTTAAGTGCGAAGGGATCGTGGATTCAGATTATTGATCATTTTGTGTTTTGAAATGTAGGCCGTGGTCGTGGAAGGGGAAATCGTGGAAGGGGTCGTGGGTTCAGATCGAACAGGCCAAACCAGGCAGCAGAAGGTGGCGATTGAAGCAAGCAGTTTTCATGATGTTGGTTTGCAGTATTTTCATGAATGTTTGTTGATCTGGTTGCACCATTTCTCTATGTTTTGTTTCATTTTTTCAGTTCCAGATAATTGACTTAGGATCATCAGTTTGTACTAAAGGTGTAGACTAAGTTTAAGTAGTGAGTTTTGAGTTTTCTTATTTCATAATGTTTCTTTATTGTTTGGAAAAAAAAATTGATGTAATTTTTGTTTTAAGTTTTTCTGTTTGATTTATCTGAGTTGTTGCTATGTAATGTTAAAATAATAGTACCAACAGTAATAATATAACAGTGTAGGTAATAATTATGAATATAACATGTAAATTATTACTTATGAGATTTCTTAGTATCGATTGCCTATTTTTATTGTCAAGAAATGTACTAGTTTTTGAGAAGGGTACCATACTTGATTGTAGGGACGAGATTGGTACAGAACATTGTATTGCAAATACCTAAACTAAAAACGAATGAAATTATGGAACAAATACCGTATTGAATTTAATAGGGGTGTGCAACTGGTTCGAACCGGCTAGAACCGACCTGTAATCGGTTGAAACCGGGAACCGGATAATCTAAATCTAAAAACTGGAACCGAACCTAATTGGTTCGGTTTAATTGGTTCGGTTCTTAACCTGGTAAATCGGTTTCATTTTGTTGAAGAACCGATAAGAAACCGATTTTAATGAAAAACAAAAAATAACGACTTGATGTATTAGAAAAAAACAAATTAGTATTCAAATTAAACAACAATTTATACACAAACCATAAAATTTCCCTGCTTCCATTGCCTTCTTATGATTATTCCGTCAATAAACGTTATTTAAAAAAAAAAATCAATGTTGTATTGGAATTTAAGTAGAAGATATGATCAAATGTATTTTAGATTAACAATTTGTAAATCTTGGTCCAAAAATAAATTAGTATTTTATTAGAATTCAAAGTTCTAATGAGCTATTAGTTTTTATGTACATACTCGGGTTTGGAACCGGAACTGAACCGGGAAGCGTATACGCATGTTGTAGGAACCGAGAACCGAACCTTTATTAGTACAACCGGTTTTAAACGGTTCGGTTCAACCGATTTCGTTGGTTCTGATTGAAAAATAATCGGTTTTTGCTCACCTCTAAAATTTAATGTTCCATACACTATCATTCAAAACAGATAAGCTGAAGTATTGTTGATGTTTGGTCAGTATCGGCAAAATTTGATAAACATGCTCATCCGTGCTTTGATTGATGATTTACACCGTTTGATATCAAATTAAAATATTATACATATAATCTATCATAAAAACCTCTAAAATCTAAATCCTTTTATTTTCAGATGATTTCAAATGCCTTTTTTTAGAGTAGAGTATGGAACAAGGTTGTGAATTGTTGTCAACAAATGGGAGCTTGTTTTTAAACACAATGGATGAGGTCAGCAAGGACGATGGTCGCAATTGGTTGCGTCCAAGCATATATAAGTATGGACACACCCATAATTGACATGATAGCGTTTAAAAGAAAATTAATATAATTGTTCGATTTAAATGTATAAGATGGTGAATTTGAATCTAGACTAAAATACATAAAAATTTTATACGATGCTATAATTTTATAATCAATTGAAGGGTAAAGTAAATTGAAAGGATTCATTTGGATTGACCATCTGATTTGTTCTTGTTCCTTTCTTACATAATATCAATAGGAATGTTACATGACCGAGAATTACGTAGTGCGTACACATATATACTCTAAACATGATATAACAAGATAAGGATATAAGGATATGAGTATATATATTGCAGATGATCTGTGTAAACACAAGTCTTTAGTCAAATATAATTCATTAGATTTTATTGTTTTAAATTAATTTATGTATATACAATTATCATAACCTTTTAAGTCCAAAAGGTATATATTGTATTGATTCTCTTATAGAAAGAGAGCATTTTAATTTTTTTATAAAAAAAAAAAATCATTCGTAGTTATACTGAGTTAAAGGTATACATGTACAATGCTTGTAAATATTAATTGTACTAGGTTAGTACCCCGTGTATTACACGGGTTGAATATATAAATTATTAAATAATTAGTAAAAAATTTTATGAAATTATAAAACTATGCTTAAAGATAAAATATGATTACAATTACTTATAAATAGCTACTTTAAGTAAATAAATAATAATATATTTTTCTTAAACTTTTGTTTATTAAAAAAATTATGGTTTGTAAATATTTAGTATTAAGTAAAATGATTTTTTTTTAAAGTTCGTTGCTTTTAGGTTTTTAAAAAGTGTGTTTTTAATTTAAAATAAATAGATTTTCAGTTTATTAAATTATACATTTTTTAATTTGAAAATGGTATGAGTAATATTATTAGTATTATATTAGTTTTAATAATAGAGAGAAATGAGAAAGTTAGTATGATAAGGCATACGGTTGCGTCACGTATTATCTTATTTTTTCCTTATTATAGATAGATTGATAGAAAAACAGACAGATAGATTGGCTAGAAACCCATTTATTAAACGGATTATAGTTAGTAATAAACACAAAGATTTACAGTACGATATTTTAATATAAAATATGAATTTTTTATGCGTAATAGTTCAAGAAAATAAAACAATTATATTTTTTTCTTAACTCTCTTATATAAATAGTTTTATTTTTAACATTCGTATTAAGATTCTTTTATAAGAGAATTTATTTTTATAAAAAATTGTTTATTAAAAACTCTGGTTTGTAATTATTCTGGTTGTTTTAATAAGATTGTTTTAGAAAAGTTCACCTTTTTATATTTTTTTAAAAAAAGGTTGGATTTAAAATATTTTGTTTCAAAAAGGTTTAGTGTTTTTGAAAATTTCATATTATATAAAATTTTTATTATTAGTTCTATTTAATTAAAAAAATATGATTTTTATTTTTTAATAAAATCTAACTTTAAAAAGATACATTGATTTTAAAAGATTTAAATGAGAGAGATAAATATTGCAATTAATAAAATTAATCTTTAATAAGATAGAGAAATTAGTTTTAATGTTTAAATTACTATAATACCCTTTTGGAGAGAAACATGAGATGATAATGTCTAAAAGAATGACAAGTGACAAAAAGATAGGCTAAGAGAATGACATGTGGCTTTAAAAAACTTGTTTTATTAGAATCTATAGATTACACTTGAGGTTGTAAGAAACTAAGTCCTTATATTTATGAAAGAAAAACCTGTAAGGTCAAATTTATAGAAGAGAGATTTGAGATTTCATATGTATTTACTTATTCAAACTTCATATGACTCCTAAACAAAAAATCTAAAAATCTAAATCTAAAAATAAAAATAAATATATAAAAACCTTACTAATGGCCGTATGGCTTATTACAATCCCGTAACACAAAACCACTACAGGTCGTATTGACGAATACGAGATATTAAATGACATTAATCGACTGATTTAATAATTTCCATACAAAATCCTGTGCCTTCAATAAAACGCTAACGAAGCTAGAAGATATATATTTTAATTCTTTTATTTGTAACATTTAAAAGATATAAAAAAGATGATTAGTTGCCTTGAGAATCACACATTTGATGGAGTGAGTGAGGAGCCTCGAAGCAATTTCCTATAAGGATCCGTGTTGGATTTGGTCACCTCTTCTTCATATATAAATATACCTCATGATGGCCACACACACACACACCACACACACACACACACACACTCACACATCTTAATTAAGTCCCTATCAAAACCTATAATACTTCCCGAAATAGAAACATAACTCCAGAAAGAACTTAAGTGAAGATGGAGGAGAAGCATGAAGATGTAGATATACTTATTGTAGGTGCTGGATTAGCTGGTCTCACTACTGCCTTATCCCTTCACAGGTATATCTCTTCAATCTTAAACAGATAATCACAAGAACCACATAATACATCTCTATCAATGCTTGACGCCTACTATACACTAAGAGCTTAGTTAGAAAGGAAGTGCATATCGTCTTATGTATCGCAATCGAAACTAAAAATACAATTGGTTCATAGTGTTATTAACTGAATGTTTTGATATCATATGATGTTCATGTTACTGTTTGTCTTCAAGAATTTATATGTTGTAAATATGGTTTTATAATTTTTAAGGTTAGGTTTGAGGAGCTTGGTATTGGAGTCATCAGATAGTTTGAGAATTACCGGATTTGCCCTTACACTATGGACCAACGCTTGGAGGGCGCTAGATGCTGTAGGAATTGGGGATACCCTTAGGCAAAAATCCACCCAAATTAAAGGGTAAAATCGTCATTTACTAAAATATATCAATTTAAAATCAGTATTTGAATTTGGTCTTGTAATTGCAGATTCAAGATCGCCTCTCCTGATACTGGTTTATTTATTTCAGAGCAAGCACTTGATAAAGATGGAAAATTGTACGTCATATTTTAATATAATAAGTGAGTTGTGATGGTGATACGTAGGTAGTTGATTAACTAACAACTAAATTTTGATTCTAGTGAGGGCTATGAAAGTCGATGCGTCAAGAGAAAGGATTTGTTAGAGGAAATGGTAAATGAGCTACCACCGGGCACCATTAGGTACTCGTCAAAGGTTGCAACCATTGATGAACTCGACCGCTTTAAGCTGGTGCACCTAGCCGATGGGTCGATTCTTAAGACCAAGGTATGTGGTCGGTTCAATGGTTCTGGTTTGGCAAACCATTATGGCCCATATTGTCTAATATGAGTTATGTCAATGTAGGTGTTGATAGGGTGTGATGGAGTCAACTCAGTGGTGGCTAAATGGTTGGGTCTTGACAAACCTGTTAGTGTTGGGAGATCGGCTATTCGGGGTCTGGTTGAGTTCCCAAATGGCTCGGGTCTTGATCCGATGTTCCATGTGAATTTTGGAGGCGGCGTGCGCTTTGGTTTTCTTCCGGTTGATGACAAGAGTGTGTATTGGTTTTGCACGTTCACCCCTTCTCAAGTTCCAACTTGTAAGCGATTTACGTTTGTCATATTTGATTTTGAAAACAAACAAAGAATCATATTTAGTATAATCACCCTCATAACAAAGCTATTGATATGATTTTCTGAAAAGCCAAAGGTTATTCTAGACATTGTTTTGTAATAATATCTGTTATTATTCTTATAGATGAAGACGATTGGCAAGTAAACCCGATAAAAATGAAGCAATTTGTATTGAGTCGTATCAACAAGATGCCTAAAGAAGCACAAGATGTGGTGGAACGAACGGAGTTAAGTAGCATATCTTATGCACCATTAAAGTTTAGACTACCGTGGAATGTCTTATTTGGTAATATAGTGAAAGACAATGTTTGTGTCGTTGGGGACGCGCTTCATCCCATGACTCCTGACATTGGTCAAGGCGGGTGTTCATCGTTAGAAGACTCGGTAGTGCTTGGTAGATGCCTCGGGGAAGCGTTTTTAAAAAAATCAAACGAAGAAGACGATGAATTTGAGAGAATTAAAAAGGGTTTGGAGAAATATGGAAAAGAAAGGAGATGGAGAAGTTTTAGTCTTATTAGTGTTGCATATTGTGTTGGGTTTATGCAAGAGAGCAAGGGGATGATGATGACTTTCTTGAGGAAAGTATGGTTTTCTAGCTATACTCCTAGTGCTTTCCTCAAGATGGCTAATTTTGATTGTGGTAGACTTGTTTCTTGATTGCAAAATTCGAATAATTCATGATGTTGCGGGTATTTTCATGTAAAGATGACTTTTTAATATCGTCATTTTTCATTATTTAAAAGTTTGTTGTGTTCTATTAGATAAAAATAGTCGATACATGCTTTGATTTATGATCATCATAATACATTATGGGGTTAAAAACCACAGGCTCCACCATCATCATATCAGTACTACCATCTTTATTGTTACTTTCTAATTTCTTTAACAAAATTAATTTATATTCTTTTGTAACAAATTTGCAAATGAAATAACATTGTTGAGTCATGTAAACGTAACATAAGTTTCAATTCGTAGTACAGATTTGATTTTTTAAATTATAGTTACTTTTAAAGATTTAAATCATAATTCATTTGAATTCTAAATTCACATATTCTAAATTCTTAGAAACAAAATTATATGAACCTAACCAACGAAAGGCGTAGTTCTAAAAAATTATCACATATGCAACCATGCAACTTGCAAGTTGCAAGTATGCAACCAAATTGAGCCCAAACTGCAATTTCTTAACATACGTAGCCCAATTTGCCGGTTGATGCTCAATTAAGTTAAACCAAATTGCAATTTCTTAATGTGGGTAGCCCAACATGTAGCTTGAAGCCCAATCAATGGAGCATAAAGCCATATATATACATATTTACATTATTACATCACTACATGTACCATATAAAATAAAAGTGTGATGATTTCAAATCTATCTGTTGAATTCAATGTTATAGAAAAAAGACTGCATTCTATAACTATTTTTAACTAACTTTTGGGATACATAATTGGAAACAAATCTAAGACAATCATTAATCATCAATCATATATATGTATATATTAGCTAACAATTAAAATTTCCGGTTGATACACATTTGTATTTTTTCTACTTTAATAAAATTATAAATAGATAGGACACATGGCCTTATCATATTTATCCTTATCAAGTTTTCTCGTATCTCTCTCCTATTAAATAATCATATTATTTACTAATATTATTTAACTAGCATTAGTAAACCCGTGTATTACACGGGTTGAATAAATAAAATATTAAATATAATAAAATTTTATTGGTTTTAAAACTATATTTTAAGATTATATATAATTGAAATTACGTATGAGCAAATGTATACGTAATAAAACAATATATTAACTTTTTAAACTTTTTTTGTTGAAAAAAAACTAAATATTTTGTTTCAAAGCAAAATGTTTTAAAAAATTTTCATTATTGTAACTTTTAATTTTAATTATTTTTTATTTTAAATATTTTACTTTTTAAAAGTACCAATTTTAAAATATTTTGTAATTGTAAAAAACTTTGATATTTTAAAAAACTTCTTATTTTATAAAAGTTTGTTTTTTATAAGTAACATTAATAAAAGGAACTTTTTTTAATTTATTAAAAAAATATTTTTAGTCCATAAAGAAATTAAATAATATTACTAATAATTATAGTAAATATTAAATAGGAGAAAGAAGAGGGAAAAAAATTGATTAGGTTGAATGTGATGTTAACAAGTGTCTCACTCATTTACTCTTTTATTAGAGTAAAGAGATTCTTTTTTATATTAAAATAATTCGTAATAAATTAAGAAAAAGATCTTTTTATTATTGCTATTTCTAAAGAAACAAATTTTTATAAAATAAGAAATTTTTTTAAAAAATCAAACTTTTTTAAAAAATACGAAATATTTAAAATTGGTGTTTTTTTAAAAGTAAATTTTTATAAAATAATTAAAATTATGAGTTATAATAAGAAAATTTTTATAAATGATATTTTTTAAAATGTTCTTTCTAAAACAAAATAATTTATTCTATTTATAATAAGAAATATTTCAATCATATCTTATACTAAAATATTATTTTATTATTAACAAATTTTTAATTCTATTTAATATTTTATTTATTCAACGCGTGTAATACACGGGTTTATTAAAGCTAGTTCCGTATATTTTCATGTTATATCAAAGAGTAAGCTTTAAAGATATTTATTAAATCAATAACTTTTAAAAATTAATTTTGTTACATCAAACTGTAAGTTAGAAAAGTAATATACATCATAAACACAAATATTACCATAGTAGTGTACATTGATGGTAATAAGAGTATCATTTCAAAGAAGCGATATAGCAAAGAAATTTAATGTATTTGGTTCAGATATTTGAAAACATTAGTTGTTCAAGAAACGCTATAGTAACTAAGTATTACTTTGTTTTGGTTCAAGAGGAAGACTTGTTCCAAGAAACCCCGATATCAAGCCGTATCCACAAAATGCCACGAGAAGCATAATAACTTGTGGAAAAAACAACAATAGGCAAAATATCTTATTCAAAATTAAAGTTAACGTTATCGTGCAATGTAGCTGATGACACCCTTCATAGTTCGGCTTTAGAATACGTCATCATAGCCGGCCCTGAGGTGGGGCAAAGTGGACCTCCGTCCAGGGCCCACTCGCTCAGGGGGCACAAAAATTTTTAAAAAAATTATATATTATATAAATTTTTTTCTAAAAAATATAGTAATAAGTTATAATCTAATAAAAAAACTTAATCTAATTATGTTTTTAATCAAATATATATCTTTAGATTCATTTCATTAATCATATTATTTAATTAATGCATTTCTTAAAAGACAGAATACCAATTCTCATAGGACATTATCCGTTATAATTTGTTATAACGTTTAATTGCTTTATAGAATGAATTAACTCAAATTGAGCAATTCACTTAAAAAAACAGAAATCGAGGCATTCACAAGTGAAACAGTAGAAGGCTACGACGTGTAGGATAGGAGGGTTTTTGTGCGACCGCCGACTTTGTTAGTTGTTTGTGAAAATATGGCTTCACGTGTTATTGGTTGGATATTACGGTATGTCATTGTATTACTATGATTTTGCTATGTTTATTGGTGAACATTTGTTTTCGTTTAACAAACTACTTTATATAATTTTAATTTGTTACGGTTTAGGGGCCTTTTTTTCCGGCTCGTCCAGGGTACTAAAATCCTTAGGATCGGCTCTGGACGTAATTGTGCTTAGTAGGTGTCTAGGTGATGTTTTTCTGAATAAATCAAGTAATAAGATGCCGAATTTGATAGAATCAAAAAGGGTTTGGTGAAATATGGAAGGTAGAGGAGATGGAGAATTAAGTGTTAGTCTCATTGGTGTTCAATATTGTGTGGGGTTTATACAACAAAGCAATGAGAAGTGATGAGTTTCTTGGAAAGAGTATGGCTATCTAACTATACATCTAATCCCTTGCTTAAAAGGGCTAATTAACACCAAAGGAACATTTGAGTAAGCTTTGTTATGGCTTATGAAATGCTAACTGCATGCCCTTAAACTAAAAGCAAAAAGAAACTAAAAGCCATTTGGTTTGTCTTTTGTTATCGAAAAAAAATGTCACAAAAGAAATATCATTATAAAGTACCTGAAACTCAATAGTTACAACTAACTCATCAATGGCAACCCCTTGCTTTCTTTAATAGGCTATAGACTCATGATCTATTGTTTCATCCAAATCCAATCCCCTTTTGTTTGGTTGTTTTTCCATTCTTGTTTGCTTTGCTCCTACGTGAAATTGCTGATGGTTCACTAACGCACATAAGATGTTTGATTAAATGCTTGAGCCAAATTTCGTTTATTATTTCTTTAAAAAACATTGATTGAAGAATCGTTAAAGAGTTCGACATTCTATATGTTTTATTTCTGTCAATTAGTTGAGTGTCCAAATCCTTTCACATTCATCTTCTTTGATGTACCAATCAAACGGCCAACTTCTTCCCATGTCCCGATCATCACGTGTTTTGTTTCTTGAAACATGTGTCACATTCGCGCATACATAATCTTCCTTATTTATTCTACACTGTGAGATTTAATATAAACCTCAAATCAGTCAGTTATACATTGAAAAAAACAAGATCACATTATAAATTTCGGCGACCCACAATATGTAGACATTACAATCATGTTGTTAATGCACACATATGCTATGTTAGGTTCTTTTTTTGTTTCGGCTACTCATTTAATTTTGATGAGCATAATTTAACGTGACCCATGACTTGAGGTTCAATTAACTTAAATTTTTTTCAGCATGCATCATCATGGGCTTATAATTACAACAAATAGTACGGAAACAACATGTGCTAGAATGTCAATGTTGACTTGCAGCCTCCAACATGTATTTAATAACAGGAAAGCAACCTTTCATTTGTTGCTTTCGTACCTCTGCCTCTTCAGGATTATATTTACTAAAAAAGGTTAGACCATTATTAATTAGGTACTTCCATTTGGTATTTGTGCCAAAATCTTTTATTACTCTTTGGCCAAAGGGTACCAAAAAGTGACCTTATCATCTGAAGACACCTTACTAAACCGTCCTAATTACTGTGTGGTATTATCATGCTGTTATATGTTATGTTGTAAAGTATGTGCGACAATTGTGTTAGATTAAAATGTTGAATTGAACTTGAACACGACTCGTATATTTATTTGTGTCAAAATCTCAAAAACATTAACAATAGCTTGAACGTACTTATAATTAACTCTTTATCTAAATGAGTCAAATGATTTGATGGGCTGTAATTAAAGGGTTAAACAGGGTTAGAACTGTTTGAGGGTTGACCAATATTATTAAATGGCTAAAAAGGTCAACCCATGATCTATTTATTAAACATGTATTACAACCTAAAAACTATTTATTTTTATTTTGTATGTCAATGAGTCTCAGATCAATTGATTTGGAAGGATATATGGTTTTTTAAAATGTAGGTTATGGATTCGAGTTTCATTTGATGCAATATGTTTTAAGTTGGTTAGAGGTTTTACTACAGTAGATCTTTGGGTGGTAAGTTTTCCTTGAAATAATGGACGGGACGAGTCACCAACGATATCTATGACCGCAGACGTGGGTGGCCTTTCGCCAATGGATTTACCAGGGTAACCGGGCTAAAAGTGGTCGCTGGGCGTTAAAAGAAATTTCATGTTGTATTCGTATCATTGTTAGTTTTTGCCACCCTGGTAACTAGAACCAATAATATCTATTATGTTAGAAAAACATCTGAAATGTATCACCTAAAGTTAAATAAATATTTATTTTCATTAAGATGCTTTGACTTACAAAAGCTCTCGTTAGGGCTTTAATTGAAGGGGTTATGCACACATGGCCAGAGATGTATACGGATAGGAAAGGAAACTTATTATACTAATTATATCGAATTAACTAACATAAGAAGGACTATTTTAATCGTTATTGAGAAATTATTAATTAAATCGATAACATTAGATGAAAAATATATAGCCGACTAATATCATTGCAATTTTATATATGTGATTTGACTTAAAACAGCATGAAATAGAATATTTAATATAGAATTTTATTATATTAACCGACACCCTCCTGTTATTATTTTTTAAGAAAGTCAATTCTAGATCAATCATTAATCCAAATCGTAGATAGAGGAGATGAATGATAGGCCTAGTTAATTCCCTACCCATGTTATACAACATTTTTTATAGAGAAAATTCCATGTTTTCTTTGCTTTGATTAATTCTCTGCTAATGTGTTTTTCGTTTGGAAAATTTATATGTATTGAGTTCGCTCTTTAATCAGGTCTTGAGACTTTGGCCCCCTTTACATAACCCTTCAAGCTCTGTCATTGTACGTAAATATTATTATATTTATAGAAATGGTCGGCTCACATGCCTAATCAATATTAGTATTTTAAGCTCAACTAAGCTTATTCCTCAAACGAAGCTTAGGGGCTGTTTGATTTGATTCTGACCCGGTCAAAATGTTTGGCCCACTGATCTGGTCAGATATTTCGGCCGGTCAGTGTGTTTGATTTGCACTATTTCGCGTTTGACCCGGTCCAAAATCACTAACCCATGTATATTTTTTCACTTACCCGGTCAGTTTTGGAACAAGCTCTTACTCGGTCAGCACCTTCTGACCAAGTAAGTGAAATCAAACAGCTTCTTAGTTTAAATTGGACTCGTCTCTTTACATACGGTCATAAAAAATCATAAGTTCGTGAAAAAGAAATTGTATCGCGTTATTGACTTAAACACGTGATCGAATGAGGTATCTTCAAAAAGCTAGTTGATGTCCAGACCTTTACTATCTGGGATTTGAAACAGCTTGTCATCTTTGAGGGATCTTGAATCCAAGTATTTGTTTTCTTTCCCCAAAATTATGCAGAGAAATAATGGCATGGTAGAAAATTAAATAACATATGAAAAATACAATGGCAGTGTATATATATTAACTTTATTAGAATTTAGATCCATAACAGGTCAAAGTAAAGCCATGTGAGCCTCATTTTACATTTATTATCTTTAATTTATGTTTTTAATGCATTCTTTCTTCATTAAGCAACAATACAACATTAAGCGTATATTATGCTGCTGAATTAAGGACTCTTGATGGTACCAAGGTAGGACGAATATTCATATACACAATCTTTTTTGAGTGATTAACGTTTTTAAACAATGGATTAAAAATAACTTCTAATGGTTTTATGTCTTTAACCCTCTTGAAAGTCACATGCACTATAAGCTAAGTTTATCTAATCATATTGGTTAGCCGCTTAGTTTTCTGGACACAAAAAAGAGTAGGAGAATTACATATCGAATAATGATACACAATTAGTAGAGATGGTGAACGTCAAAAAAAAAAAAAAAGGTCTTAGACCAAATTTTATCAATGTGTTTTTGGTATTTTGCTCGTAGATTAGAGATGCACTTCACATTAAACATATTTAGGCAAAATAAATTTAAAAATAAATGACCTCTTGGAAATCTCCACCCACGTAACAAATACGTGAAATTCCGGTGAACGAAACGAACAATACTGATAGATAAGAGGACCCAAATGTTATGAACAATATTGTCCGGACCATACTGGACCACCCGGTCCGCTTGGTTCAGCCGCCAATCGCCACTCTAGCAGTTTGATTGTGAGCGTTTGGCTTGGGATTCAGTTATACCGGCTGGTTCCTAAGGTCTAGCAGTTTTTTCTTCTGGTTCAGGCAACGATTTGGTGGTTCAGCGCCTAAATCATTTTTCTAAATCTTATAAAAATCATGATAAAAATACATCTCTTTTTTTTTCAAATTTTAATAAACAATAATAAACTTAAATTATTTTGTTCAAACTTGATTTATGTTTGAATATATTTATAGAAGTATTTATATTATTTATAATGTTATACGGTCCTTGTATCCTGTTGGATTGAGTTGTTTCATTCACTTCCCGGTTTGGTCTCGAAAACATTCGTTGTAAATAAAGAACTGACATTGAAAATAATATCTATTTCGTCCCATCAAGATTGCAACGGCTTTCTATCTTTGGATGAAACAAAATTAATGATATTAATCTTAGGATAAACTTTATGTCAAATCAATGAAAATAATTTTTCATTCTGATGTTAATTAATAACATGATAAAATCAATTGGGTTGTGGGTTTGATCCATTCACGGCTCTTCTAATGGGAATCCATGTGATGTGAATGCTATGTAAACAAATGGTTACATAGAACGTGGGAATGATTGAATCAGATTCACAATTTCTTCTCAATTGTGCAGGGATATTTTTAAATTAAAATATCAAATTAATAATATTAATTAAATCCCTCTAGCATTCTCTACTTGCAGATTAACATGTGATGATGTTGGGTTGGTCCTTATTTAAGCAGCTCTTCCTCTAATCTTCCTAACCATCTTCTCATTCCTCACTTGATTAATCAATCTCCTTAGCACCTCCAAAATGACGAAAATCTGCCTTCTTTTGTTATCAGTTATTTGTTATCTGTTTGCTCATGCTAATGCTTTCAAAGCTTCAGGATGGAAAAGAGCTCATGCGACCTTTTATGGAGGCAGCGATGCTTCTGGAACAATGGGTACGTTTTTTTCGAGTTAAATTACTTGTTTATGCACGATTAACTTGTACGCTAACGACATTTTGGTCCTTCGTTTTGGTTGTTTTAGACATTTTACTATTAAACATTTGTTTGACGTTCATAGAAAGGGTATTTTGAACATTTAAACCGTAGTAGCAAAACTTTTACTAGGGCTTGGTGAACATTTTTGTTTGCTATTGATTAAGAATTCTTTAAACATTTTAGCAACAACTTGAAAAGTATTACTTGTACTCAAAGAAAGTATAAACGAAACCAATGAAACTTGAAGCACAATTTGGTAAGCCACTTGGGTACAACTATACATGCATGGGTTACAAGCTTAACATACAGTGTATAGCTTTCTGTGCAAAATGTGGCCACCATTGAGGCAAGCAGGTACTGATTTTGAGCTTGATTTGTGCAGGAGGTGCTTGTGGCTATGGCAACTTGTACTCAACAGGTTACGGTACAAGAACCGCTGCATTGAGTACCGCTCTTTTCAACGACGGTGCTGCCTGCGGTCAGTGCTACAAGATCATATGTGACTACAAAGCTGACCCAAAGTGGTGCCGGAAAGGAGTGTCTGTGACCATCACCGCCACAAACTTTTGTCCACCAAATTTCGCTCAGCCTAGCGATGCTGGAGGTTGGTGCAACCCGCCACGCGAACATTTTGATATGGCTCAGCCTGCTTGGGAGAAAATAGGCATTTATGCCGGTGGAATAGTCCCCATTATCTACCAAAGGTACTCACTCGTTGATAATACTTATTTGTTTAGTAGTGTTATCAGTCATTAATGATACTCATATTATTTATATGATTTAATATTAGAGTACCATGCAAGAAACATGGTGGAGTTAGATTCACAATCAACGGACGAGATTATTTTGAGCTTGTTTTGATTACAAATGTTGGTGGGGCCGGAGCGATCCGATCGGTGAAGGTTAAGGGGTCAAAAACTGGATGGATGCCAATGTCACGAAATTGGGGAGCAAACTGGCAATCAAACTCGTATCTCAATGGTCAATCTATGTCATTCATGGTTACAACCACCGATGGTGTCACCAAAACCTTCACCAACATTGTTCCTGCAGGGTGGCGCTTTGGTCAAACATTCTCTAGTCGTTTACAATTCTAAAAAGAAAATAAAGAAACACTGTGTGCTTCAGGGTTTAGAGACTGGGGTTTTTTTAAAGAGGCAGCGGCGTGCTTACTCTTTTTATAGAAGCAGCCCGCCGGGTTTTCTTTTGTCGGGATGTTTTTATAATAACTATATATATGTGTTTGTTATGGGTTTCTCTAATTCTAACCGGGAAACCAAATTGTGTTGGTTATACTTGTGTATTCTTCGGTAATTATGTAATAAGAAGCACTTTGATTCTTCTTTGTTTATGTTTTATTGTACGGGCTAATGTCGTATGATTAACATGAATGTGACAAGTTATTGACTTTATAAACGATAATATTTCTTTTTCTTTTATTACACAACATATAGTTTTTCTTGAAAATGCTAAGAAATTGATAAAATTATTCATCTATAACATATTGGCATGAATGTGAAGGTCAAAGGTCGAAATCGAAGGTCTCTTTGATCCAACTATCCAAGCATGCTGATGTGATCGATACACGGTCTATTAAAGGATCTTAATGGATCTTAACATCCAAACATAATAATCTTGTGGATTACTCTTCCAATTAGGGCAGCTTTAAAAACTTGAGTATTTGTCAATTAAAATAAATATAACAAAATGTTTAGCATGTTAAGCTATATAATTTATGTAAAACAATGACCTAAATGTAAGAAAAACAAAGAGAAAGATAGAATACTTGTGAAATCCATATCAAATACATAATTACATACAAACAAGTATTTTTAAACCCTAGAATTTTTATAATCAATACATTTACTACAAACATATATTGCGATATTAAAAGCCAGACCATTATCTAGTGGCATTGGTAACTGTCTTCCACAAACATATTATGTGTTCAAATCATTGCAAGTGAAGGATTATGTAATATTTAGATATAAAAAAAAGTGTTATTTAGAAAAATGTGAAGAGTCCAAAATATAGGAATGTAATACTTCCCATTGGTTATCCACGTTAATGCTTTATCTTGGTTATCACATTAAAGCCTTTAACCATTCTTACAGAAAGCCTTTACATAAATCCTAAAAGAAGTATACACAAACCACAACAACTTTCTCATAGCATAACCACGCATCTCTTATGAATATTTTAACATATTCACTAGCATAATATACATGCCCGACTCTGGCCATCAAACCCCATTCCACTTTACCTCATAGACAATGTAATAGCTTATAGCTATCAAACATTTCATAATATAGCATTCATGTGTTTTCATTACAACAATAGTGACAAACACTTTCTTATACACGATAAGTGTGTTTTTATTTGTTTATTGTATTAAAATATTTTTTTTTTTGTCTAATCCAGAGCCAAAATCATTCCTCTGCACAATTATAGTGTTAGAACCATTCTTTTGCACAATCATAGTGCTAAAACCATTCTTTTGCACCTTGCTAAGACCTTTTTCATTACCATTAAACCAAATATTTATACAACATTTCATTTGTTTACTAACATTATTTTTCTTAAATTTGTGAGTGTTATATCCAAAAACACTGATACTACTCACCCATTCTTTCTAAACTGTTTTATTACGTGAATTTAATCTAATTAAAGCTTACCAAGTTACCAATCATTAAATATGGTGATTTATGCTGATTAAAGCTTCAGCAATTGATAACCTCCTATTATACTTGATTTCAATAATAAATTTCTTCCAAACTTTGTGATTTCTTCTTCAAACAGCCTCACACACACATTAATCACTTGCTACAAACTTGAGAGTGGTTATTAATAGTGAAAATGGACTATAGAAGCTTTGAGAGTCGACATATATTGAAAGGGAGTTTATCCCACATGTTGAAAATGAATGGAAGGCCTAAAGCAACAAAGAAAGGTGACAAATATGAGTTTTGTTGTGCTGACACTCATATAGCCTGTATAGAATTTCATATACACATAAATAGGTCGTACGATTGTTAATTATATGTCCATCTGAAGATTAGTATAAATAAAATATAATACTTCCTTAGAGTAACTTTTATCGACCGAGTGACAACCATTTTAGTTGGCACCATGACATTTTTTACCTAGTTAAAACATTTGAATATGTTTCACCGTCCCATATAATGGTTTGTTTTACGTCTATAAGATTATTGTTAGATTCTTAATAAATATCAATTGTTTTATAATTATAATTTTTTTCCTCTTCGATGGTTACTAAATTCAAAGAGGTGTTGTATCATGTAATTGCAATGAGTTGGCGTGTCACGTGATTGTAAGTTTGTAACCCAATTATATGATTATCATTGTTTTTGTGTGATGATTCCGATTTATTCCAAAAATATAATATATTATATCTTATATTATTATTCAATAATACTTTCAAGTAGCTTTTTGCTTTTCTTTTCAGACACATAACAATCAGATATAATAATCGCCTTACCAGTATTTTGCTAGTAATTACATTACATTTGATAATATACTTGTATTTTTCTCTAGTGTGTTATTATGCATGACATGTACAAGGTGACACTTGCATGATATAATAAGGGAAAGGTTTTTATTGATTTATTGTTTCGGTTATATAGAAGGGATGATATAATAAGAGAAAGGTTTTTAAGTGTCTTACCATAAAATCACTTATATATATATTTTTAGAACGATGACTCGTACACAAATCTACTTAGAGCATTCACAGTGGAATCATTAAAAATATGTGAGTGTGTTTGGTATATTATATGAAATGGTTTTGAGTGAAGAAAAGAGAAAATATTATTGTTGATTGGTATATTTGAAGAATCACTATTCAATCCATATAAATTTTTAATATTTTTGAAAATGGTTGTGAGTGAAGGAGAAAGAAAAAAAATAATGATAAGAGTATAAAAAGTTTTATTTCATTGAAAAGTAAAAAAAAAAAGTTAGTAATTTTTAGTATAATTATAAGGATAAAAGAATGAAATCCACTGTGTATGCTCTTATTCTTCTAAACTACGTCAAATCTTAATCTTACTTATATTATGATTTAAACTTTGATTTTTTAAAGAACATTTGACCTAAAACAACCTTATACTCAATGTTTTCAGAACCGGATCGGACGTCGAATCGAACGCCTTACTGGTTTGGTGGTCGGACCGGTCGGACCGGATTTAAGAACCGGATGACGTCATAATTATATATATAGTATATTATATATATAGTTATATATATAATTAAATATAAGTAATTTATATATGTATTTTATAGTTATATATAAAACTTAACTATATTTTTATATCTAACACACTAATATATGGTTCAACACCCCATTTTTACCCATTAAAATCAAAAAAATAAAAAAAAAATACAAAATCCTGTCGGAACCGGTTCCCGGTTCAACCGCCGAACCGGTTCGAACCGACCGGTTCAACTTGCTGAAAACGATTTGGGGGGGATCGGACCGGTGGACCAACCGAATCCCGGTCAAACCGGTCAGAACGGCCGGTCCGATCCGGTCGTGAAAACATATACTGTTGATGTGTTTAACAAAGTACTAAGACAACCTTGTACTTTAATCTTTTAAACCTAAAACCCTAGACTTCCAAATAAACCCACGGTATCATTAAACGTTGTTGCCCTAACCCAACTCAATCAATAAATCAAATTCGGATTTGGGGAAAGATTTTCTTGGCCCAATTGATCGGTATATCAACATTCAACCAACCCATATGCCCATACCGTAGGGTATAATCACATCAAATTCAATCGGGTCGTCATACAAATCGGAGGAAATCTTGTTGCTAGGTTACCCCTTAACTTATAAATTCGATTTCGTTTAAATGTCCACCCAAAACGCCGATTCTGACGCCGATCAAGAATCACAAGCTCTGGCAGTAGTTAAAGACAAAGTGGTAGTCGTTGATGATGAAGGAGATGATGCAGAAACGGAGTTACATAAGCTTTTGTTACCAAACGCTGATGATCTCCCCGTATGCCCATCGTCTGCAGTAGAATCTAATTTCGTTTCATATTTCGCTCCTGGTATACGATTTTAACTACTAATTTGTTTAATTGTGTTACTTTTGATTCTTGATTTTTAATTAAACCTAAGGGGTTTTTTAGTCTGGATTTTGGAGAAAGTGTTTGGGGCTTTTATCTTTATAATGGTTATGTTTTTGTGACTGTTGCATAGTGTAATGTGATCATCAAGATTCTTTGTTATCAAGTTTGAAGTTTAGAGTTAGCTAATCTAATGTAAGAAGTCAATGTGGACTAATGAAATGTCTTCATCAATCATGAAGTCAAAGAGTTGAAGTAGTTTGACTTTGAAAACTTTAAACATTGATTTGAATTCCACTTATTTGATGCCATAAGGTTTGATTAGAAACCTGATCATTTGCTATGTGAGAGCACCTGATATGGTGAGTTAAGAAGTGTCAAATTCCACAATTGAGAAGTGCTAGTTTTATTATGAAAATGTAATTGTAGGTCATTTATATGACGGAATCTAATGTGCTTTTTTGGTTGCATTCTTGTGTTCTGAATTATTTTAGATTTTATGAAGCCGGAGCATGATCAATATATTTATCGCCATGCAAACGGGTATGAATCTTGAAACTATCTCTGTGTTTGGCACCCCTGTTTCTCAATTTAAAAAATTAAACCTCTATAAACAAAAGAGAAATAGAGCATAGTGAACTATAGGTATGTAATTCTTGAAAAGACTATGAAACGAGGAAAAATGTTTGTTGGACCCCCAAAGGTAAAGTTCCACATATATTTTTTAAAATCCATAATAATTTTCTCCAAACACTAAATAGTTTTTGTTGGTTAAATGAATGATTTTAAGATTTAAGCAGACACATCTTGGGCTATGGTTATTAGTGTTGACAATTCACTTTTCTGTTTCTTTTCAATGAAGCTTGTGTGTTATTGGCTTGGCTGCTGGGCATGCGGCCTTTAAGGATGAAGGAGGAATCACTGCCGTTGATTTTAATGTTGGGAAGTCTAACCGGAGTGAGATCAAGGTCACTGGGAAACGCAAAAGGGTACATATTCTTTTTAACCTTTGTAGATTACAGAAACTAATTTTTTGGTGGTTGTGCAGCTGTGATGAAAGATTGTAGTCATGTTAAAAAAACCAGTTCTTAGCTAATTTGATCCCAAAATATGGTGTGTGACTTGCCATTCTAAAAAAAAAACTAAATGAGTAAGGATGATGTTTTATTATGCATAGTACTTTGTTGATGTCTGATTTTTGGTTTTGCAGAATGCACAACAATTTGAGTCCAACACGGCTTTATGTAAAGTATGCACGAACAATGCTTTCTATATTGTCAGGTAGTTTTTTAGCTTTAATCTATGGCTTTTGGATTAAACATTTGGTATTGCATTTCCATATATTTCTTAGACGTGCCAAGATATTATTTTTGGTGATGGTGATGTTAAAGTTGTAAAGATTTACACCATGTGTTCCAGTCAGAGAGCCCACTCTAGTACATTATAACTTCAAAATGCGATATTTTTAACAACTTTATCACTATCTTTTCTTCAAATTCTTCATATGGTTGCTAGTTGCTATCAAATGTGTTCAAAAATTGAAGACTTTTATCTTTCTTGAAGTTCAAAGATATCGAGTAGCTTTTAGAAGTCAAATACTTGACTGTTACTTGAAAAAAATGGTGTGAACACTGTAGTTTATTTTTTATCTTTAATCAATTTTCTTTATATCTGAGATATAAATATAATTATTGATAGAAGTTAGATATAATTATTGAAAAAACTAAAGTCATTTCCTTGGTTGCTATGAAAGTCAACCTTACATTTTAAAGTTTAAACTCTGAAAGTGTTTTTGACAGATGTTGTGTTAAAGGCTCTTTGTTGGAAGTGAACGAACGGTTAATAAAGCAGCCAGAGTTGGTGAATTCATCAGTAAGTAGTTGTAATATGCTTATTATAATAAGATCTTTGGCAAATGAAACATCTGTGCAAATAATGCCTGTTATATTTCTCTCTTTTTGAATTTTGTTCAAAGTGTTGCAAAACTTACTTGGGCAAAAAGGTTTAGAATCTATAATAAATAAATACTATTTTGTTCAAAATGTTGCAAAACTTACATGGGCAAAATGGTTTAGAATTTATAATTAATAAATACTAATTGATGTGCTAAAACCTTAAGATACCAACATATGGAATGGGAGGAAATTGTTCCTAACTAGAGTAGGTACATAATTTCAAATATTACCATGTATATAAGTACCGACACACATACAATGTGCTAGTTGGAGGGGTCAAAACGGGTCTGGGTCAGAAGGGTTAAATTTCTAATGCAGATCAAAATGGTCGAGTTGGGCCGACCCAGTTCACCTCTTTAATACATTTTTTTTAGATTTCGTAAACATTTAATATGCTCAATACGATTACAAAAATATGCCGAGTACAATCTAACATTTCTTTTAACAAAGCAATAAAAGGTCTACTCATTCAGATGACTTTGACCAGTTTCCTTAGTAATTAAGTGATTTAGCTTAGCATGTTGGATCAGCAATAACACACGACTCAAATTGACTAGTTTATAGATAAATTGGTCAAACTTATCAACTTTTTATGTTATTGTCTTAAATTGAAGTAATTGTAAGATTATTAATTCTGATATTCTATCACCTGAATTGTGGTCAACTGCAGGCAGATAGAGAAGGATACATTGCTATCATCATGCCCAAACAAGCAGAGTGGCACAAGATCAAAGATTCATTCATCACGTTTGATGAGTACAAGAAACTAAGACATTTTTAATTAACTTTTCGAAAGCATCAAGTGCCGTGTTGTGCAAGCTTCTTGTTGTCCCATTATTTTTCAATAAAGATGATGAACACAAGTTGCGTTACAATATAAGGCCCATGCAAATTCACTGCATTTTGTTTCAGTTTTCTATATTTTTGCGGATTCGTGACATTTTGCAAGTATGTTGATCATCTACAATCATAAACTTCAAATTTCCAAAATGAATCGGTTTTATATGATCTTGGTGAACTCAAATTTTGTTGGATTAAATATGATCTTCAAGTTCTCCAATAACTCGAAGAAGCAACTCTCACGAACCCTGAACGCCCGTATGACTTCCCTAACACATCCGGGCGTATGGTTTCTACTGCATTTGAGGTCGAACATAGAAGCAGCTGGTAAGGTTGTTGATTGGTGATCTTGAAGTCATGGGATCAAGTCGTGGAAACAGTCTTCTTCACAAAGTTTAGGGCAAAATGTATGGTAAAGCTGCGTACATCAGATTGCGAAACGATCCGTGCCTTGTGCAAAGTGAGAGTTAAGTCGATCATTGGGCATGTCTTCTTCTTTTTTTTTTTTTCTTTTTTTTTTATAAATTCCCAAATTCATTTCATTGTGTAATCTTGCTACAAGCCAACCCATTGTGTCAAGATCTTTGATCATTGTGAACCCCTTTGCTCTCACATCAAGTTGTGCACAAGCCTATTTGAGCTCCCTCGGTTTGAACCTTTTGTTGGGTACATTTGTGTCCTTGATTAGCCCAAATGAACACCCAATCAACCCCAATTAGTTGATGGGGTTTAATTAAGGCTGCTATGAGTGAGGAAGTATGGTGAGGGACTTTGTCATGAGGGTGACATGGGCTGAGATGGAAGGTGAGAGTTGCTGGTGCCGATACCAGAAGGGAGAAGAAACAAAAAAGGGGGAAGGAATGTAGGAAGAAGGTTTGGGATGGAGCCTTTAGGGATTATGTGACAGTTCAGTCTGAGCAGGTCACTGGTATGGTGCGAGATTAGTCTGCTTGTGAATCCACTCCTACTATCCTAACAAACCATAACATCATCATTTGTCAATGTCAAAGGAAATTCTATTGAAATTTTCCAACTTAAAAAATGTATTGTTAGATGACTAGTGTCGTCCCAACGAACATTCTGGTGGTAAAGTGATGTATTTTTAAATCAAACTGTCGTGTTCAAATTCTATGAAATGAAGGTATGTTGATTTTAAAAGTAAAGTAAGCGCGCTAATTAAAAATGTAGTTACCATGATGCTCTCCTTAAAATTTGCTTTTTAACAAACACTTTTATGTATGTGTAATTCTTAACAAAAAGGTCAAAAAACTATCACTAGTTTTTGAAGCTGTCTCACAAAAAAGATTCTGATAAATATGCTATAATAAATCAAAAACTAAAAGTAGTCATCGTAGCTTATCTTCTCATTTCCTTGGGAACATTGATAAGTTATTGTTCCTTGGAGATTTTCCTAATCTAGATTAATATCTCAAAGGAAACTGTTTTTAAGGATAATCCTCTAACAAATTGTTTTTGTTTTAATGTTAAATTCTTTCTGTTTTGGGAAAAATCCTGAATAATCGAGCATATTAAGGTTTGGTGGAAGCAAAGCAAATGAAGCTTGTCCCAAAGACCAAAGTAAACCAACCTACCAACCTCTTGGAATGTTGCAATAAAACATCAACGGATTATTAAGTACCATCATTAACCTATGAATTTAGATTCCATTTTTAGATGTTTCGTGAGAGGTATTGAAAAACAATCATAATGACTTACCAATGTTTTTAACGACCAGAATGAGAACCGAATATCTAATTGGTCCAGTTATACTAATTTAAATCGTTTTCACTTGAATCGTTGAATTGAATTTTAACATTTTTTTAAATTTTTTTCCAAATATTTACTAATAAATTTAATATTTGCATTACATATTTCCTTTTAAGTATTTAAAATTGTAAATCTATACCAGAAGTACGGGATATTTTGTTTTAAATTAAGTGTTTATGTGTGTTAAAATTTTTATAATATACGAAAAGTGGCAGCTTATCACCACACATATTCATAATGACCCTAGAAAAAGAAAGCTTGGGTCTGCCATCCGCAACTATTATCTATTTAGATAACTAACTCACCATGAGAAGAATTCGTCCCGCATGAAATGAACTTGTACAAATAAAATCGATTGTCTTATCATAATATTTTAAGTATTAGAAGCATGTTTATTTATACGTGTGTGTATTGTATATTTGTATAGTTATGTATATATGCGTATGCATATAGTATTATTGTATATATCCCTTCATCTCTTTATCTTACTGTGCAAACGTAAGATGGAAGCAAACGTGTGAAAGAAACAAACTTTCCAACTGTTTTTGGCAGCTTAGCTATAAATACACATGATGGCTGTCTAAGTGTAAGCTTTCTTAATTTTCTTGAAGTCTCTTTGCATGTTTAGTTCCGTCTTGAAGAAGATGAGTTTCTCAAGATTCAAATTTCCTTTTAAATTCAAATTCACGGGTAAAGCCCCATGGTTGCATGTTTGTATAGCAAGTATTCATTTCATAAACAGTACATCTTAATAATTACGAGAACCGCATAATGCATTTGTGCTATTGCTTTGAAAGTGATACAAAATATCATCATGTATACTTGTCTTTCTCATTACTTCTGATTCTTTTTATGCCACTATGTACAAGTGCATTATACGTTCTGGATCTGAAAAACATACCCATATACCTTACTATTTGCCTGAAACTAGCATTTTGAATTGTCTTGTTTGATTTAAATATTTAGAATGCATTAAGAGTTTGAAATTTCTTTTTCTTGGTTATTTCAGGTAGATGCAAGAAACAACAATCCACAAGTAGGTTTGCCAATGAGACAAATGTTAGCAAAGAGTACCTTGATGTTTTCAGGACCAATTCTTACATAGATATTTGCCATAAAGTTCAAAGCCACATAGGTACCTTGGATAATGAATCATTTTCATCTTCATCGTCATCACACGATCACTACATTCGTGAGTTTGACATCCTGTTCGAACCAGAGAAAGAAACCATGGCTAACTTAGCCAAGACATTTGATACGCACCACTTGATCCTTGAGTTCTTAAATGCTGGCTTAGAATCATGGAAGATATGTGAAAAACTACTTCAATCTGTCCATCAAGCAAATGCGAATCATCAAAGAATCAAAAGGGTCATCAAAATAGCCGAAAGGGTCCCAAAAGGTGATCAACACGTTGAAATACACAAAGAATTAGCCTTGTGTTCATTGTTGACGAACCCCTTGTTGGATTTCAGCCCAGAAAAGTTCCCCAAAATGCGTGAACACCATAAACTTTTGCTAAAGAGTCTAACCACAAGTCATGCGAGGATAAAAAGAAAGAGAAGATTCATCATATGTTTGAAAAAGGGCCTCGGGTATGCAGTTGTAGCTTCTTATGGCATGTTAGCCGTTGCACTTCTCGTTCTTGCCTTTCATGGTTTGGTTGGGATTGTAACATCTCCAGGGTTGATCTCTTGTTTATTAGGATTAACCAAGAAGGTAAAAGTGGCCCAAAAAGGTCTCAACACGAGTGAGCTTAAACGGGCCGGTGTGTTGCTAGATGTGGCTGCAAAAGGGGTTTACACATTGATGAAAGACTTTGATACAATCGGCTCGCTTGCAGGAAGATTACACGATGAAGTTGAATTTGAGAGGGCGTTGGCTCGTAATTGTGCTGGAAGTCTCAAGTCTGATGCACTAGAGGAAGTGATGAGGGAGTTTCGGGTTCATGAGAGTCGGTTCATCGAGCAGTTGGAAGAGTTTAGGGATCATATTTACTTGTGTTTGCTCAATGTTAATAGATCAAGAAGGGTCCTTGTGGAAGAAATGGTGTCTTCTAGTTACTAGTTACTAGTTACTAGTTACAAAGGTGTTCAAAAGAACTACATAAGATGCGTGGTGTAATTGATGATCATGTTATGGTCTCTCTATATATGCATATAATAAAAATGTTGGGATCATGTTATTGTTTCATTATATATATGTTTTATTTATAGATTGAACTTAAATGATTAACACTCACTTAAGAATGTTTTGTTAAAATAAGGCCTGATCATACTCTACCTTGATTCACATGCTTCACCACATATATACATTGTTATAAACACTACTACGTGTGCTAATATATAACCTGGCAATAAGACTAAAATGCATCTAAAATAATATTTGAGGCGAAATATTCTTTCTTTTTTGTTATATTTCATTTAAACGAAACGATTTGACATTTGCTTTAACATTGTAGTTGAAATTAAATTAGGTAAATCCAATTTTACTTTTTAAAATTTAACGAAAGTAACTATTTTCTTAAAAATTTTAAAATACGTCAATTTCAGTCCAAAAGTTTTAACTTTTGTTTCCAGCACTCCGAAAGTTTTATGTTTAAAGACTAAAATTAAAAAAAAAAACTTATAAAACTTTTAGACTGAAACTTAGGAAGTAAGTTGTTTTTACTTTTTTTTTTTTTTTTTTTTTGCTGTTTTTACTCATTTAACTCGGATTAAAATTCTAAACTTTCCTTTTGGTAATAATATTATTTCCATGTAAAATTAGGCCGGAGCCCAGTAAGCATCGATAATGGGCCGAATGGTAACAGTAAAATGGAACCCTGAGAAACCCCTGCGTTTGATTCCCCACCTTCTCTCTTCCACTTTTCCGTTGCCCTTTCTCACGCAAAATCTTGATGAAACACTGAATACAACAACTACAACTACAAGTAAGCATTTGGTGGCTATCGTCTTCAACTACGACTCCCTCACAAACCCTAATCTCTCATTTGATTTCACATTAGTTGTTTGTTTCGATCACTGCACCTTTGATTCTGCAAGTATTCCACCATTGATGATGCTTGTTGTTGTTTCACACTAAATCAAACCCTACATCATTCCTATTTGCTCTAATTATTAACACATTCCATGACGGCCGATTCATCTACCGCCACCGTTTCTCCCGCCGGCGACGACGGCGGCAATAGCCCCTCCGGTCGTCAAAGCTTACCGTCTCCGTGGGCCCAAGTTGTCCGCAGCGGAATCGAGCCTGATTCGGTTTCTGTGTCTCCGTCTCCGGCTGCTTCTTCTGATCCGGTGACGGTGGTGGAAGCGACGGCGACGGAGACGGCGGAGGTGCAGCCGGAGGGCTCCGGCGATGGTGGTAGTTTTAATGCTGGCGGTGTAATGAGATCGGCTTGGAGTAAACCCTCGGCTAATGTTGTTGTTGAAGGGGCTACTTCTCCGGTGATGGGGGCTGCTTCGTGGCCCGCTTTATCTGAGTCGACTCGGCCCGGAGTGAAATCGTTATCCGATTCATCAGAGTCTTCGTCTAAACCGATTACCGATGGATCCGCTGTTGACGCTCAGGTTCGTTTTTTAGGGTTTTTAGGGTTCTGATCATCTTTATTCACAACAATGTCACTTAGGGTTTCTTATTATAATTATTGAATTTGTTCAAATTGTTTAGATTATATTGCTACTGTGAATCATTAATCATTATGATGTAATTTCTTTGGTATATGTCAGGGACCTGTGATTTCACAACCACCACAGAAACAAGTAAAACATGCTTCAAACTCTCATTCTAATCAAAACCATGCCCGTCAGAGATCAGTTAGACGCGGTGGTGGTGCTGGCGGTGCATCCACTGGCTACACTAGGCCGCCGCCACCTCCACCGATGTCATCAGTGCCACCACCATTTCCATTATTTGATGTGTATGGTAATTTGGTACCAGTGGTGCCTGAACGCCCGCAGCCTCCTTTTAAGGCTACTAATCGGTCTCCTAGACCGGTTGATCACTCTTTGAATAGGAATCCTGCCCGAAGGAATAACTTCAGTCCTAGGCCTTTCAACAATGTCAATGGTGGAAGGCGCGAGGGCAGTGGACCTAGGAGCCCTGCTGCTAGAGATGTTCACATACCTCATCAAGTCGGCCCTCCACTTCCCCCGTTTTATAGGGGTTTTATTCGACCGCCCTTTTTTTTTCCTCAGCCTTTAAGACCGTATGGAGCTCCAATGGGTTATGGTAAGTTTCAGTTTGATCCGTTTCTTGGTATTAGTCGGATAAATATGGGTGAATTTGGGTCTGAATCTTTGAATCTTTTGCAGAAATGGGTGCATCATATGTATATTACCCTACACTAGCTCAGCCGTCTTACAGGGGTGTTGCCCCTGTTCCTTCTTATGGAGCTTCTGCTTCTTCTTTGCATGATGAGATACTTAAACAGATTGAATATTATTTCAGGTGAGTTTTGTTGATTAAAAAGTTGGACTTTGTTCTTATTTGTGTCTCATGGGATTCTTTTGTTAACCACAGTGATGATAATTTGGTGAAAGACAACTATTTGAGGTCTCATATGGATGAGGAGGGATGGGTACCTATCAAACTAATAGCTGATTTTCGTAGAGTAAGTAACGTTTTCACTCTTACTTCCATTGGTAAGAACTTCCATTTGACAATTTTAATATCATATCCATAGACTTATGAAGCAAAATTTGAGAACTTTTGTAAGGGTGGAAAAGCTGCTTTGGTTTTTTGATTTCGGCACTTTATTTACTTGTGCTTCTGAAGTCATGAAAGACAGCTTTCATCATTTTATTCTTGTGCTTCTTAAGTCACGAAAAGAACGGAATTTGAAGGAATTGCATTTGGAATCAGATTCCAATTCCATTTCCAATAAATAAAAGTTGCTAATGTATATTCTACTGGTTTAATAACTAGACACTCTACCTTAACAAAGTTGTATAATTTTACGAGACTGCTGTTTGTTCTAATTTTACTTCACTGTTACGATATAAATAGTCAACTAACAATACTTTATTTAATATAAAAACTGAGGTAACCCATGCTTTTCTTTTCCTTTTTTTGCTTTAATATATGGTCCTGGCTAGCAAATTTATTGTATTACTAACAAGTAGTTGGTTTATGATTCAGGTTCAAGCTCTGACAAATGATATTCAAATGTTATTGAGTTCTCTGAGAGATTCAAGTACCATTGAAATTCAGGTGCTCTTCTTACAATTGAATTAAATTGGTAGAGTTGTTTGTATCAAAACCACAGCTTGCTGTTTTTATCCTGCCTCATATCTACATTATTATCACCAAATGCTGTTTACCATTGTGCAGGATGACAAGTTAAGAAGACGTGGTGATTGGAGAAGATGGATACATACTCGACGTGAAGCAACCAAGAGTTCTGTTGAAGAAGCTTCTTTACAGAAGCTCACGTTGGAAGAAGGGCCTACAAACGAAATACAAATGCTAGCCAATGGGGATGTCAGTATTGACGATCACTGTTCTTGAAGTCAAACTTTTGCCTACGCAGTCGGAGTCAACATTCTATTTTTTATCTTTGACTGGCAAGTTTTTGCAGTTTTTAGTAAATAGGTAATGGGTTTTGAGAAAAAAGGAGAGCTTTCGATGATTGGCTACGAGTCTTGATCGTTTGTATAGTTTGTCATATTACATGCGGGTGATTGATAAATGATAATTGGTGGAGGGTAGGATCCAGATGCTTTTGGTGTTATTGGGAGTCTTGCTGCTGGTGCCTACAGAAGAAGATATTAATTAACCATTATTTGTTGGTTTAAATCTTTATTACTTGGATTCTCGTTTTTTTTTCTAAGTACACATTTTATGGTACTTTGAGTCTTTGTAAAAGATTGTTTTATTATTATTTGAGTCTGCTCTCGGTGTTTTGTAGATGCATTTCTTATTTGGCTGCACTTATAATCTTTGTGTTTTTGCAGTTTTTCATGTACTAAGTGCAAAAATTCTGCATAAAACGATTACTTTTACAATTGCAGCAAACAACCAATTCTTGATTAAAGAATAAAAACAAAGACTTCAATCTTCATTTTTAAGAAGATAAATGTCTTAACAAAATATTAGACCTTACAGTCATCGAAGAGGTTGAAATGTCATTAAAAAGAGCAAGTAGACTTCATTGCTATTGCTGGAAATCGTATAGAACCATCTTTCACATGCATAAGTGATAGCTGTAACGAAAACTTTACCCCAATATTCACCTTTGAAAATGCTTCAACTTGATAATGATTCCAAACATCTGAACCATCAACAGAACCCGCAACCCTTAACCCCCATCCAATATCGTCTTCAGGGAGATCAGACACCGACACTCCCCAATACAAATATCTAGAGTCGAAATTATTCATCTGAACGCATCCTCCTACTTTGGTGCTGGAATCAAGATCTGACTCAAGGATCAGAGCTGCTGACCTATACGATGCATCGCCTGCTTCTATGAATCGGTTATGAAGTCTAAACAAACCAATTGGTACAGCAAATGGACCAAGAGAATCAATTTGACTATAACGTTTGGGTGTTTTGTTTAGACCCATAAGGGAGACCTTTGTACTCCATGAAAGATGAGATGTAACTTGTGCAAAAGTGCTTACACAATGGTTTGTCTTCCCACGTTCCAGTTGAGTTACAAAATGACCTAATGAAGCAATAATGTTCGACTTTTTCATGGACAAACTAATACCACTACCAATATGCTCGTTTAATAATGGAGGTCCAGTAAATGAACGACTGGTAAGACCAAGATCACTGCATTTAGCACCCAATGGAACAGCAATGAAAGACCACCGATCATTAACATTTGCAGCATAAATCACCTTCGTTAGTGAAAGTGAGCCATCAAACTGACTATCTGCCACAAGCTCTGCTGTGAGGGAATCCTTTTCCCGCACTGTGGTTTCAAAGGTAAACCGCGAATTTACACCAGTTTTAATCCCAATTCGATCTATCGCTTGTTGATTGCGTATATGAACTCTACCAATCAACAACAGCAGCCCCAATGCTTCTATTTCTCCTCTTACACGCGTGCTTCTTTCATCAAACAGGCTCGATTTAGATGATTTAAACGAAAGTAATCGCTCCACTTTGTCCTGTCTGTCCCTGAGTTTCATAATATCTGTAAACGCCTCCCGTTGCAACCGCTTCAAGATTTCAATCTAAAAAACAATTTACAGAGTTCACTAATATGCCAAATACTTTCACTACACCTGATGAATGCCAGTAGTAATCACATTACATTCCAGAATCCATCAATTGATAAGTGATAAGAGTATAAGACTCTTGCATCCTAATTTACACATAGAAATTCCTAACATTGAAGGCAAATTTCAAAATTCATATCAGTCATGTATCCTACAGCCCTAGTGCTATATGCGCAGTGGAGATACATCGAAATAACACAATAAAAAACAAACGAATCATGAAGTATGCAACGATAAAGGAAAACAGCGATTGAATTAGGGTTTTGATGGTAATAGTTACCGGATGGCGACTCTTGGAGAATCCATAGTTGTCAAGGATGCCATTGGTGAAGTCCTGTGTGGATTTTGCAAAAGCTTTGAGTTTATGGACTACTAAATCTACGGGTTGCGTCTTATCTGAAGCCATTTAATGGAAATTATTACTGCAATTCAAAATTTTGATTCAACTAGGGTTTGTTTGGGGGTGAAGATGACAGTTTTTGCAATGCAGGTAGTGAAGTGAATTGGGGTCCAATTGGAAAATGACGATAATTAGGGTAAAGAAAGGAATGCACTTTCATCTCTTCTAAAAAAATATTCATTTTATAAAAAAAATATTATGTTTTCTGGTGAAAAAAATTAAAAATATGTTAGAGCATTTATAGTAGACTTTTAAAATTGTGTGAGTAAAATTTTTATATTTTATAAAAATAGTTGTTAGTGGTTGTGAGTGAAGAAAATAAAAAATGTTAGTGTTTATTTATAAATTTAATATTAGGATTGACTAGCAATATTTGCTTATGAGACTAGTGAAAGTAAGACTATAACCCTAAGCTTTTTTTTTTTTTTTAGCTTATAGTACACTAAAGTGAAAAAGAAAATAAAAGATTGATCTCCTATTGTAAGCAAAACTTTAATTTAAAAACATAATCAAAGGTAATGCCACAAGGAAGTGAAAGGTGGCATGGATATTTACTAGTTTTTCGTGTTCGCTAAAACCCTTCTTGTTAGACTTTGACTCTCACATGATTCACTACTCTAAGCGAAAGCCGCATAGGTGTACTCTATTTGCTTTCTATGTTCCCGTCTTGAGACAAGTCTGTTATTCGCGCCTCACTGCAATTTAAAAGTTATAATAAAAGCTAAAGTAATTATTTGAAAATGGTTACTATTCACGTGATATTGTTAGTAATAGAGTTTGTATGGGAAAATCATCTAAACAATCATTTGATTGACATAAAAAACTGTCATGTTACTATTATAAATAAAATTAACATTTCACCTGTTTTTATAGAAAGTCACTCAACCTAATTTAATATATTAAAGTCTTTCAACCGAAAAAAATATACAAAAGAAGGCACTAAACCTAATTTAGAAATATCAATAAAAATGCATGAATGATTGCTAAACTAGTTTTTCATATTAAAGCTAAACAACTTGTATAAAAGACATACATTTCTTAAGTATTTTTGAAAGGATCACTTGTGATTTTCGTTATTCTCTAATATAATTTTTTAGAGAATCGTAACGCACTTTGATTCAAAACTAATAATAATGGTACAAGTCAAATTTCCAGTCGGACGAGACACATAGAGGTTTTCAAGAATTGAAAATGTAATTTGATTTTTTTGTGCCATACACAAAAGATGATCAAGAATCTCGTATTTTAATTTTTGGCAAAAACTAATTCAAAACAGTTGTTCCGGGCCATTTTTGAGTGTGAAACGAATTTATGTTTGAACAATGGTTATTCATGTAATTCATTAATGGGAAAATATCACAAAATAGTAATCAAATTTTAAAAATATAAAATTTATTAATGGGCATATTTTTTTCAAATTAGACCACTAAATGATCAAATCGAGTCATCATTAAATTTTCTTATGTCAATAACGTAAAGGTGGAGAAGACGTGATGGTCAGAATTTTCAATGTATAAAATTATATTAAAAAATAAAAAAACATGTTAATTATGAAAAAAATAAAAAAAGTACCTAAAATTTACGTCAATATTACATATCAGCATCAAAAGATAGAAAAAAATATTTTCTAATTGAAACAAAAAGTATAACATGCTTAAAAACATGTAAGACTTTTAATTTATATAAAATATAAAAGAGTAAAATGCTATTTTCGTCCCTGACGTTTTGTTGAATTTGCCACTTCAGTCCAAAAACTTTTTTTTTTTGTCATTTCAGTCACTTTAGTTTATCAAATGTTGTTATTTTCATCCACTCCACTAACACTTTTAAAACTCTGTTAAATATGAGGGCATTTTAGTCTTTTTGAGCACCCTAATTATCAAATTAAAAGAAATTAATCAATTAATATTCAATTAAAAATCACATGAAACGACTAGTGAGACCAGCCGCTTCGATTTAAAAGATTCGATTAACTCTAACCCATGTTTTTCGATTGAGGTTTGCCGTGAGATTTCAATTAATCTTCACATTTTGTGCGAATGTGTACAGTTATTTGATTGAGGTCTGTTGTAAGATTGAGGTTTGTTGTTGACATTTTTTATTTAATTGAGGTCTTTGATTGAGGTATTTGAATGTGACAGTAGCAGACCTCAATAAAACAAAAAATGACAACATTAGACCTCAATCGAACAACAGTACACGTTCAAATAAAACGTGAAGATTAATTGAAATCTCACAGCAGACCTTAATCGAAAAACATGTGTTAGAATTAATCGAAAGGATCGATCTCACGAGTCACTTCATGTGAGTTTTTAGTTTTAATTGAATATTAGTTGATTAATTTATATTAATTGGATAATTAGGGTGTTGAAAAAGACTAAAATACCCCATATTTAACGGAATTTTAACAGAGTTTTAACGGAGTTAGTGGAATGGATGAAAATGTCAACATTTAGTAAACTACAGTGACTGAAATGACAAAAAAAAAGTTTTTGGATTGAAATGACAATTTCAACAAAACGTTAGAGACGAAAATGACACTTTACTCAATATAAAAACTGAGTGACCTAATTAGAACACTTTTAAAACTTGAGTTATCTAATTGGAACACTTTTGAAAGTTGGTTACTATTTTATAAAGTTACCCTAAGTTTGTTAAATTAAGATGATACGATTTTTTTTATTAAATGTTGAATATCACTTTTATGTAGTCGATTTAAGAGTTAACATGTAATTATTGATATAGTTTTTTCTAGTTGCTGTAGACACCGGAAATATTAAAAATTAGCGTTCAATATCATATAAATTTACGCATTTCCAACCTTTTGTTTTCTTTGAAACTTATCATCAATTCGTTTGTTGTCAAGTCATCACCTCGTAATTATGTGATTTCTTGACTAACTACATAAAATTACGTATTTCCAACCTTTTGTTTTCTTTAAAACTTATCGTCAATTCGTTTCTTGTCCTTCATCACCTCGTAAATTATGTGGTTTCTCGATTAATTACAATTTGCTAAGTATGTTATAGAATAACGTGTTTTCCATGGTTTGCTTTTTTATATGTTTTAGAACATTAGCCAATAAAATTTAATGTGGCTGAGTTTATGTGGTTTCAAACTTTTCATGAGATAGAAAGTGTTTTATGTAATTAGTTAGACCGGATGCAATGGTCACCTCACACAAAGCGAGGGTGGTGATGTGGCAAGGGAGGCAGGTGTGATTACGCCCTCCAACCTGATTGTGCGTCGTAAAAACAACAAAATTACGATGAATCCTCGTTACATAACAGTAAAGACAAAGCACATATATATTAATTTATGACTCAATAATGTTACGTTTAAGCCAAAATCAAGTATTACATTCTCATTTACAAACACCACAATATCATCAATAAATTCGGTGAGATGTGATGTTGTCGTCATGGCATATTCGACATCTAGTTAGGGACATCATGTTGTCAGAGCCGGCGCAATAAGGTTATTGTGCCAGGCGGTGGCCTAAGGCCTCCACATGTTGAGGGCCTCAAGTTTTTTCAGTGTTTGGGCTAGGGTAATTATAGTTTTGGGTTAGCTACTACGTTTTGGGCTAACTATTCTGTTTTAGGTCAGACTAGGTTTGGAATTAATTTTTGTTTTTAAAACTTGGGCTGTTAGAAAAAGATTATATGGGTTAGCTATTTTGTCAATTGAAAAATATTTATCTTATGAGATTGAGTATGAAGATTTGATTAAAGAGTTTGCTTCAAAAAATCTAGAAAAATAAGCTTTATATAAATGTTTCGTATGTTTTTTAAATATATAAAAAGTAGAATAAAAATTTTGCTTAACTCCTCCAAATATAAGCTATTTAGTTTATTTTTGCCGGTACCAAGGCAGGATAAAGGAGGAGGATTTTTATTAAATACTTAAGAAAAAGACCTCAAAAATTAACCCCGCCTTAGGCCACTAAAATGGTTGAGCCAGCCCTACATGTTGTCGTTGATCCATCTCCGCCATTTAATTCTGTATGACCCGCAACTGTTTCTCAAAAATATATGTTTGATCCTCCTTGAAGCGGTGACTACAAGTGGTTTTAAATCTTGTCACCGTCGTGCCGTTATGGCTTCTTCGAGGAGGAAAAGACACACACTAAAGGTTTATTTTTCTAAGTCATTAGTATGAAAGTATTACCTTGTATAAAATTTAATCGATGACTACGAGTTCTTAATTTCCAATAAGTTTTTTTGGTTCACCTAGTATCTTCATATATAACGTGTATTCTAACCGACTCACCGTTGTTACTTAAATGAGAAAAGAAATCTCACTTGATGTTGACTATTCATATACTTTTTGTGTTATTTTTAATGGAAGTTCATACGTGGTACTAATAGAGGGGCCATGAAACATGCACAACGTGATTTTTCAAATGACACTCACGCTACAGCATTGTCATTGAGATGCATACAGCGTACCCACACAATAAAGATTAATTACACATTGTTTTTATTCATTAACTATAATTTATATATCTACTTTAAGGAATTTTATATATAACTAGTTAACTTTGTCGATCATTTCGACGGTGATATTAACGTGATTAAACACTTAAGGATAAGTGAATTGAATTATACTGAATCGGTTTTAAATATCGAAATATATAATAAATTTGGAAGTCACTTGTGATTATTTGTATTAAAGCAAAAAGATTATCCTAACAAAACCTGTAACAGATAGGAGGTAATTTCTGCATTAATAAATTATTTTGTATTGTAAACCAAACTATACACATAAGTGACAGATTATTTAAGTATCTTAATCAATGACTTAGATATATTTACTTGTAGTAAAGGAGAGGTGATTTAAATATCACAGATTACTTATACACGAAAAGTTTTTATAGTATTATTGTACTATGAGTTATGTTGTTTGCAAAATATTTATGACGAGAAACGTATAAATAGATAAATCACTTTCCATAATAAAATAAGAATGAGTTACGTGCTAATAAAACTTATTTATACAATATAGTTATGAATGTGTCCCATAACAACATAATTTTGGAGTCGTCGAAAGCACCTCCATAATAAAAGATATAAATCATGAGAATAATCATGTTAATTTTCTATATCATTATTAACTTTTTTGCATTTATCCGCTAAACAAATCTAAGATCTAACAAGAAACTCAATCAATACCATATATTTAAATCAACTAAAAATTTAGCCAACATGAAACGACACGTTTCGAATCTTGTTATGTCTGTTGCAGCGGAGACGGTAACCTGTTTAATAAATAAAAGATCGTATACTTGATATCAAAACGTAGATTGAAAACAATTATGCAATGGTACCGATGTTCTTTAGTCGGTATCGATTTCATCTATTAGGTATTAGCTTGCTACATTCAGTGATATAACCTACAGTACTACAGATTAATAACATGTTTTTAAGACTACTCACTATTCACAAAATTTATACTAAGGATGTCTAAAAATAAAATAAAACACAATCACAATTTATTTTTGGTGTTCCTGCTATATTGATTAGTTAGGCTAGTGTTCCCGCACGGTATCATATAAGTACCTAACCTCGGCTCGCTCCCACTCCCTCCACCTTTATGCTATGTTTCTGAGGCATTTGTAAAAAAAAGTGAAAGGAAGCATAAGGAAACTATAAAAAAAATAATGTTTTTTTTTCCTTTTTTTTTTTTTTTAATTGTTCCCTTCTGGCTTTCATTTCAAAATAGATGTATTTTGTGAGAAATTAAACACTACAAATATAAGGTTTTATTATTTACTGATATTTTATCATTCTATTTGTAAAAGTCTTTTACTTTATTTTCATTTTCTTTAAACATTATAACACAAAATTACACTATATCTTACTCTTTTTCTTCTTTTATTGTATTTATTAAACTCGATAACACAACGTTAGTATGGAGGGTGCCACACCACTCATTCCCCTTAAAATTGCGTCCTTGCCACTCATTGTCGATGGACGAGGCGGTGTTCACACTCCTACATTCGTGACACTTTAGATTCCTTGACGTGACACCTGCTTGTCACCATGCTAGGCCTGCAAATGAACCGAACATTCCTGAATTGTTCGACGAAAATTTTGTTTATATTCGTTCATTTAATTAAATGAACGAACACAAAAAATATTTTTTATTCATTTAGTTAAAAGAAAGAACATGAACACATAAATTGTTCGTTTATTTATGTTCGTTCATATATGTTCTTTTGTGTACATTTGTTTGCTTACATTTGTTCGTTTATGTATCGAAACAAAATTTCATGTACGTATATTTTTATGATTTTTTGGATGAGTCATTATGGATGATTTACTAATAAATTATTATGGGTTTTTGATTAAATTATATTTTCTGATGAATCATGTATATTTGAACCATTAATATGCATGTGTTTTTTTTTTATGAGTTATGTATATTTGAACCCTTAATTTGCGTGTGTTTTTTGATTAATTATGATGTGCTTTCGTTTGCGTTCATTTGTTTTGTCAATTATGTTCTTTCAATTTTGATTGCTTGTGTTCATTTACGAACATAAACTGTTCGTTGAACTTTTTAAAGAGCGAATATGAACGAACAAACATATTTTCATTTTTTAATAAACGAATATTAACAAAAAATTTATGTTTGACTACGTATTCGTGTCGATGTTCGTGTTTATTCGGTTTATTCACAAACTACTAACCATGTCACACACACACAATCACAACACGATTATTAGCATCACAATACCATTATTACCTTCACCATCATCTCATATTTTTCGTAAAAAATAGTGTAACTTTTTTTAAACGGCATAAAAAAGTGTAACTTAAAAAACTAAATAAAACCCAAAACGTCTAGTCAAATGAATAAGATGTTGCGGTATTAATTATCATTTCACATTTCCCAAGTTGATTGAATGAAACTAATTTTCCCTTTCTTTCTGTCACAAAATCTGCATGACTTCCCCCTCAGACTTTTTCTCTCTTGACAATTCAAAACCAACAAAACACACACCCCCACTATTTTTAACCCCTTTGATTACCTAAGCATAATCCCCTTTTGACCCTTATCACTCTCTCTCTCTCTCTACCTATACATACACACACCCTGTATCTACACCCCATCTCTCTATCTCTCTCATCACCCAAAAGATCCTTCACATACCAATGCAAAAAAGTAACTTAATTCCCCATTTAAGAGGGAACTAAACCTCTGCCATATAAAAGCTTTTTAGAGAGAGAAACTCATGCTTCTGTTGCTCTGATGTTACAAGCAAACAAATTAAAGAGCATGACCATTCTACCTCCATAGCTTTTTTAACCTACTCTTCTCTTCCATTCTTCAGAATTTGTTCAATATTAAAGACCCTTTGGAACAGAGTCAAAGATTGCATCATTTTGGGGCTTCTTTTTCCTGTAATTATGGCTGTTCAAGCACAGTTGTACTCTGATTATTATCAGAATTATAATTATAATACCATGGGCTTCTCTAATTTGCCTCAAGATTGGGTTATGATGTCTGGTTCCTCTGTTTTTGGATTTGTGGATGAGAATAACAAACCCAACAACACACTCTGTTCTTCTTATGATCGTCAGCAAGATCAAAGATTGTTGAATTGTGTTTCTGATTATCATCATCTTGTTTCATCTTCTAATTGTTCAAGGAGATTTGGGATGAATGGGTTTCAGAATTTGTCCTCTGAGCTTGAGAAACAGAGGTTGGAGATGGATTGTTTTCTTCATTTTCAGGTCAGTACTCTGTCTTTCATATGTAAGTTTTAATTAACTGATTATGCGTTTATAACTTGTGTTTGTGGTGATTTGGTGAAGCAGAATGAGAAATTGAAAGCTGTTTTGAACGAAGAAACAAGAAAGCGTGAAGTAATCATGATGCAGAATTACGAATCGAAGATGAAAGCCATAATCTATGCAAAAGATGAAGTTTTGAACACTGCAACAAGCAGAACAATAGAGCTTCAAAACTACCTATCAATGGCGGAAAAAGAAGCCAAAAACTGGGAGAAAAAAGCCATCGAAACAGAAGCTATGGTGATAGACCTCAACACCAAGCTTAAAGAAGCTAAAGAAAGAAGACATGAAGATGCAGAATCAGTCTGCAATGGTGGTGGTGATGATGATGATGATAGGAAAGAAAAACAGAGGAAGATGATGGTGTGCAAGGTGTGTCACGTGAGAAGCACGTGCGTCCTATTGTTACCTTGCAGGCATCTGTGTTGTTGCAGTGCTTGTGAAGGTCTACTGATGTTTTGTCCTGTTTGTGAAACTGTAAAAAATGGAAGCTTGGAGGTTATCTTTGGTCCAAATTGAGGGGGGTAAAATGGTCAGAAAAGAAAAAGTTAAAAAATGGTGTTGAAGTTTGTTTCTTTTTAGGGTCTTTGTTATCAAAAAGATTTTTTTGGCAGTACTATTAATAGCAAAGATCCAAAATGGGTATGGGTATGGTGGAAATGTGTAAAAAAATGGCATTTGTAAAGAATCTTTTATGTTTCACTTTGACCCCCTCTACTTTTGTGGTGTTTTCTTTTAGTGTGTTGTGTTGGTTTATTGGTGTTTTCTACTTTTATGTGGTGTTTTGTTTGTTTGTTCATGTGATTTGAGGGTAAATAGTTAGGTGGTAATGTCATTTGTTGTTTGCTCAAAAGGGATATGAAGATTAGGTTTGTGCAATAAAAAGCATGAAGGGAAATGTATGAAATGTGTGATTATAGCAAAATGTATGAATCTTGCCAAAATGTGTCATTTGTTGACTAAATGTACATGACATTAAATTACTAATGACAAAATCCTATCTAAGAAAAGGTTGTAGTTTTCAAATTGAAAATGTTGTACCTTATTGAAACGGATAGTTCAAGTTTCATAAGATTTTAAAACATGTATAAATGATGCCTAGGCATTATGTTAATTTTTCATTTTTGAACTAGTTTTTATATTTCCTTTTGGGAAGAGATGTAATGATTTACATGAATGCTTACAAAATAATGTTAATCAACTCATCTATATTCAATTCAAAATTTTCTAATAATGTCAAATGTAAGAACATAGAAATTAGACTATATTATAATATTGTGAGAGGGCCTGTGTATGCAACCTCCTCCCTCACGGGCGTGAAATGGTACTTCAAGAGCGCAAGTGAAGGCATTCGGCACCTTCGTAAGGTTTGATTAAATTGGGATTTTTTATACACGCGTCAAGACTAAATGAATTTTCTTCCACGTGGCGATGTTGGATTGGGGGGATTGTGGAATCTGCCCGCTCCTCTATTTTAATCAACGGTAGCCCCACCCCTGAATTTTAGTGTTTTGAGGACTTAGACAAGGAGATCCCTTTTCTCGTTTATCTTTATTATTATCATGGAAGTGTTGTTTGGGATCATTATGCGAGCCTGTTCTATGGGCATATTTAACGGCATCCAACCTCCAAACAGGGGCCGTCTTCTCCCACCTAACCTTTAACACATGTAAGTGTGACTATACTCCTATGTTACGTGACGCCTATATAACAATATTTTTTATTCACACGCACTCGGTTGTAAAACAACCTTTTTGTCACAAAGGTTTAATGGATCTTGCGTCGATATGAGGCACACATTTTGTTACATGGTTAACCGTGCATCAATAATGAAAGCTTAGTTCCACAACTTTTGTACTTTTGTAAAAGTATTCATTGCATTTTGCATAAAACCACACATAAGACTATTTTTAGCATAAAAGACTATTTGTTAATCTATCACAAAGTCCTTTTCTTATGCATTTTAGAATTATTTTACATTATACAATTTTTTTAGCTAAGAAAAACAAAACAAGTGTCTACCTCATTTGTAAAAGTTTTAGCCAAGACGTTTTAAACGTGTCAAATTGTAATCGACTTAACTGAATTTCTTAAAAATAATCATTTTATGTAGTACTTTTATTAAAAACAATATTTTATTAGAGAATCTTAACGGGGGTGATGTTGCATATTTAATGCATATTTTCCATAAATGGTTTTTTTAGAGTATACTTGATATTGATTTGATGGTTGAGGGTTGTACATGGGGAAATGAGGTGTTGTACAAATTACTGGTTTTTAGGAGACTGACATATAAGATTTTATTATTATTATTATTATTTTTTATATGCTAATAAAAGTTTTAATTTCATTTTTATGGGGTTGGAGGACTGGCAGTCTGTATGATATATGTAGGACAAATACTTTTCTTCTGTTGGGATTTTGATTTTGATTTTGAGTAGCCGTGCCCATGCTCTGCAACGCCGCAGTCCTCACTTGTACTCTCCTGCAACAAAAAGTTGTACTTTTCCTTACACTCCCCACTACTTCCCATGTCGCATTCATTTTTGGTGTCTACTTTTACAAATCTGTTTCATGAACAATAATTACATTTTCCTAGACTGCAATGCATTATGTTTATCAGTTTATGTATGTATGAGAGAGACAACTACATGACATTCATTTTCATTTATAATTTGTTTTTATTTTATTATGATAGAACATACTATTAGGATGAAAGTGGTCGCACTCGGGTTCGTCTTTGGTTCATTGGAGTATGATCGCTACTCAAGTAGTTACTTCAGGTAGTGATTTTGAGTTCATAAAAGTAGAAAGAAAGCGTATGTGATCTTCTGGTTAAAGCCAATGAAAGGTCTGTTTGTTTGTCTTTTAATCATTTAGATATCTGAATGCTTTAACATTTAATGGTTTAGAGTATTTGTTTTGTAAGTAGATTTTTGAATGGTTAAAAACTTTTGCCTCTAATTGGTTAAACATTATACTGAATCTTAATGGTTAAGAGTTTTTATCTGAATTGGTTAGACATTTGCCTCTTAATAGTTAAACAATATACTAGCTATTAATAATTCAAAACTTTTACTGGTTCAGCACTTAATGGTTCATAACTTTTAATAATTCAACACTTACCCATTTTTAAGTTGTCAAACAGTCCCGAAGTATGCTGTAGTGTGTGTGAGCTTATTGGGTTCCACCCCTTAACATTTTTTTCGGTTCAAATGGCGTGATAACATATTGGTTTATGGTTGGAGTTTATTAAGGTGAAACGCAAAAGCACACATATTATTTCTAAGCAAAAGATGCTAGCTCATATGAACCCAAGTTACACATGAGATCATGAGAATAATTAAAATAGTATCCCAAATGAATAACAAGTTTCAAAACGAGATCACGTTCAATTAAAATCCACTCCAAAATTACCATCCTATTCGGCAATAGACATAATGATAACAACGGAGATATGTTTCGATATGTGGCCAAAGGTGGAGATGAAAAAGACTACCCGACAACAACAAAGGAAGGTGGCGATGGCACCAGAGGGACGAAGAATGAGAATATGTCAAGAGTAAAATAGTCATTTTACATATGTTTGACATTTTTTTAAGCATGTGTTTATGTAAAATATACATATACTTTAACTAATTAATTATTTTTTACCATATGGCCAACTTTTTACACACGACCACATAAAATTTGAACTAAGTTGTCAGTGCAACTCCTTTTTTTTTAAATGTTTACAAAAAGAGTTTGAATACATAATATAAATAAATATACGAGACAAATATATGTTGCTCGTGTTAGATTATATTCCAAGATAGATTATGGAGTTTGATAACAACTAGCTTTGTATATGGACAGATTCTTTAGAATGAAGTGATTCTCTAAATGATAGATATTCCTATCAAGTGGCAAGCTCTGGTTGATTGGCCGCCCATATCCATCAATGACATCAAAAAATCATTCATAGAATTTCTTAAATCATGAACATATAATGTCTAATATCTTGACCGATGGATATTCCGTTAACATACTTCTAGAGTTATTATCTCTTGTTAAGCATGTATACGCATAGTTGATGTTTTCAATTATCCAAGAGTCACAATTCTTAATTTTTTTTTTTAACGGCAAAGATAATTATATTAAAATAAACTAGCAAGGAGCTAAATTACATGATTGAAAAAAAAAAGAAAATTTATAACTCAAACCTAAGCCAAAAATCTCAACTTCAATTAAGTTTTCTCCCTCTAGTCTTAAACGATAAGAAGGAAGTGGGCATTTCCTTGAACAAATTCTTCGGCTCCATAAACTTATCTTCAAAACACCTTTTATTCATTTCCTTTCATATCCCATAGGATGTAACATAGAAATTGCCTTGAGAATTATTTCATGATCATAGGAGTAGGGCCAAATCTCCATATTTTTTAAAAGATCACCAAAGGAGGTCACTTTGTGAAGTGAAATTCTACACCAACTATATTTATTTTCCCAAACCTTTCTAGCAAAAAGACACTGCATAATCACATGATCTAAAAGCTAACCACATGAATCACAAGTAGTCTGGAGGGGCACCCCACATTTTGCAAGTAAATACTTTACCGGCAGTCTATTATTCATATCTCTCCAGCATGTGAAATTTATTTTGATAGGTACAAGTTTTATCCATTCAAAAAATACTTGGATGCTTGAAAGAAGGATGGATTCAATAAGCCTTCTCATTCGATTTAGATGAGAATTTCTTATCATTCTCAAGCTCCCAAATCCATTTATTATCCGAGGCTTTTAGGGAGGTTTGCCTAAGAATCGACTCTAAGACCCCAAGCTCCCTTCGTTGTTGAGATGATCTAGGGAAGGTTTTCCGTTCCAACCGAGAGATACCCCATTACTATCATAAATAGTTACAAAAGTCATAGGCTTTTATCATTCTAACAACTAAAAAACCACGTGTAATGAATCATAAGCAGTTACAAAAGTCACGGGTTATTATCACTCTAACAACTAAAAGACCATGTGTAATAATACGTGATAGGTTGAGGAAGGGCTCTTTGACACCCAGAACACCACTCCTTTGTCATGATACAAGCATAATGGGGGCTAGAGAGATGGTGGTCACAAGCACGAGCGTAGATGTTTGTGTGTGAGGGTTTTTTTATTCTATTTTTATTATTTTAATCAACAATAACATGATTACGTCTCGTCAAAAAAATAATAATAAATAAATCAATCACATACATAGATACGCAATTACACCCTTAAGTGTAATATCAAGCATTGTCTGTGTGGTACCACTTTTTCGTCATTGTTACACAACCATATGGATGGTCTACAAATATTTATAGTCTATGTATCCTCCTCATTCATATATTTTAACTTCAAATGTCATTTTATAAAATTATCTTTGTAGTCTATGTAAATGGAGATAAAAGATGAGATGTAGTGAGTTTCTAAATTTTTTTGTTAAAATATGATTATGACATTGAAGCAATAAGAATGAGTTACGAATGCTTTAATCACTTGAAACTAATGGTAAAAGTTTATATGTGTGCTAAAATATTCGTTCACTCTATAATATAATGTTTAGCTGTTTCCAAGATATCTTATAATTTTAAATTATTTCTGCATTTTACGAGGGATCCCTATATTTTATTTGTTTGCTATTATTTACGCAAAGATCTAAAAGTTGTTATTGTTACCTTAGAATACGAAATCTATCTATTAATTACATCGTTTGTAAACTAGTAATAGCCCTTTTATATTATTAACCAACTATTTTCTCTATTAATTTTTTTTTATCTAATACTCATATTAGAAAATAAAAAAATAAATTTACTTCGTTTGTAACATATTTATGTAACGTATGCATGTTTGTGTCATTGTGTGTATGTTACTTTATGGGGAAGATTTTTATTGGGTACGTATGTGTGTATTTTTTATATTAAGCAGTGGGCCGTGGCTGGTCTTGAAATAGCCTGTTTGGGCTATTTAGGCTTTAAGCAATTAACTGGGTCGCAGAGTACTGGGCTTCAAACAAAAGTGGTCCAACAGAAGAGAAAATCAGCGGCCCAAGGTGGTACGTGTGCGCGGTGAACTCCGAGAAAAAGATATGGCAGAAGGTAGAGGTGTTCAAACCGGTTTTTCCGGCCAAACGGGTTCGGGTTCAAAACCGAACCGGATTTTTTGTGGTAGAGTCAAACCGGTTTTTCTTCAAACCGGTTCGAGTTACAAACCGGTTTGGCTCACCGAATACTCGAACCTGTCAAACCGATTCCGACCGGTTTGAAACCGGTTTTTCTTACCGGTTTAACCGGTTTTTAACTTTTAAACCGGTTTATAAACCGGTTTTGAGTTCGGGGCTACCAAACCGGTATAGAAACCGGCAGTTCGGGTCGGTTCGGGACTGGTTTGGGCCAAACCGGTTTTTCTTTGAAACCGGTTCCTGTTTTTCCGGCCGAACCGGTTTTTTTGCCCATGACTAGTAGAAGGGGTAGAGGTGCACTAAACCGGTTTTTAATTTGAAACGGTTTTTGTTTGCGTTAAAGACGGATCAGGTGGTTGACCAGTTTTGATGGTTTTTCTACCGGTTTTTCACAGTGTAGGTTCCGGTTTCGAACCGGTGTAAAAATGAGGAATACAAACCAAGTGGGAGCCTCCAGTTTTATTGGTTCCAACACCGGTTCGGGTTGGCGATTCAAGAACCATTTTCTTTACCTCTAATTTGGGGATTATTTTCTATGTTAAATTTTGAAACCTTGTGCTGTTGATGAATTTTAAAACTAGTGACACCTTATATGTTACTATTCAAGTACAGAATTAAAACACGCACGTATACATACACATAGACACATGTATGTGTGTGCGTCTCTTTCTCTATATTACATGGATATCCAACAAAGGTTTTTAGCATGCGAAGCACATGAATGTGTCAAGATACAACAACTGTATTTAATGGCGCAAATTGAAAATTAAAAAACCTTGTTTGCTACAACAAAAATAACAAATTGATAAAACTTTTTTACTTTCTAAATATAATTGCAACCGTCGTCTTCATTTAATGTTTAAATGTTGCCACTTCGGGACCACTAGAGTGTAAAAATTCGTCGTAAAAGAGTTCGTCACTGGAAAGTAAAATCGTCTTTCTCTCATCTACGTCAACTTCATGTAGTTTTTCTTCAACAGCGAGTTCTCCTTCAATTTGTTTCATATTGTATTTGTTCAATCACGTTCAAATGGTATTTCAAGCAAATGCACATTTACATCGAAATTCGAGCGAGACTCATTCTTCACATGGTAAAAGCCTTGATGCCAAGAGAAAAAATAAATCTCAAAACTACCATAGTAGCTTGGACATCTCCATCAACTGTGTAGTGCGCCTCGTTAATCGCTTTTGTACTGTCTTCCCAACTGAGCTTTCAAAGTGGAGTTGAACTCGAATTTGAGAAATGTATGATAAGTTTTACATCAAGCCTTGTACGAAGTGTTTGACATTTTGCATAAATCAAAATTTGATCGGATAGCTTTGTTATGGTTTGTTGATAGTATCCTCCCTACGATTGGTTCGGTTGAGGAAGCATTGAGGGTTTGAAACCTGCAACTTCGTGAGCACTTTTGCGTTCTTGTGATCAAATAATTAGTTAGATATTGATTCCAACAAGTTTCTTTACCCGCCGCGTGTTGCGGTGGGGCCGTATGTGACGCCATAGTAAATACATTGCAATCGCCCCTACTCGTTTCCAAATTATTTACGTTAATTATACCATCTGATGATCATAACGTATTATATATTTGACACAACTCGATTCCAAACAAATTTACATTAAAACCTTGACCAACTCGAAACGTACAAAAATAAGTCGGATTTAAAAAAGTAATTTAAATGTAAGGCCGGTGTGTTGCGTCAGAGTAGTCCGATTTAATGGCACGTTGCGATGGGTATGCGAACTATATTTCACATGTGGCATGTCTGCATACTTCGTTACGCTTGATGGGTTAATAATCTTAGTGTAGTTTAGTACGTAAAAGAATTATATAAATTTTTGGTAATTCGGTTCTGGGGATGGAAGCATAGATAGGAAGAAGAGTCGATATACCATACGAAACCCAAAATATATACCATTTTAAATATCTTAGAAAAAAAACTAAATACAACAACAAATTAGTCTCTCTAAATAATAGTTAACGAATGAAATTTATCAAAAGAAAATCAAAATAGAAAAAAATACGTTAAAAACATATATTATATAGTGTGTGTGTGTGTGGGGGGGGGGGGGTGTATATTATATGGGGTGTGGGGAGTGTAGTTGAAACATTAAAAAGTTACGATTTAAGTTGAAATCTTACAAAGTCGAAATGTCAAGTATGAAAGTTGAGAGGTAAAAGGTGGACACTTGCATTTTTTGTGGGTTTATTGTGTTAGTTGAAATTAAAAAGTTTGAAAAGCCCCAAGACTTGAACCTTGGTAAGCTGGTTAAAAAACATAGAGCTCCACCAATCGATCTAAAAGATGACATGTGTTTTGTTTGTCAAGTCTTGTATTTATTAAACAAAGAAAGTTGATGGTATATTCCCCGACTTCAGTAAATGAGTACTAGTATACAACAAAGAAAGTTGATGATATATTCCACCGATTTTATTAAATGAGTACCGGTATAATGGCACAAGGCCACAAGCCATCACTAAGTACGACTATATTTTTTTCTTAGCGACAATAGTCGGTTATGGGCTTTAACATCGAGAAACAAAACAAACAAGCCCACAACAAAAAGGCCCACCGTAAGAATCACGCATCTAAGTCGGCTAAACCTCTCACCATATATACCGCCCTACCCCTAAACAAAATCACAACACGCAAACATTCAATCTCGAGAGACATCTTCTTCTAATCTCGCTCTAACCGTAGAAACCCTAATCGAATTTTGTATCAAAAATCGTTTGATCGCAAGAGATCCCTCCATTCGGGTTCTTTAGATCTTCACTAGATCTAATAAACCCATCAATTTCATCCCAATTTTTTGGTTTTTTTTGTCTATTTTTTGGGTTAATTTTTTCGATTCGATCTCGAGGAAACATCCACGATGTCTCGGTGCTTTCCGTACCCTCCTCCTGGTTATCGTACGAACGGAGCTTCATATGAGGCCTTGATTGAATCGATTAAGGTTTGTTAAGAAGGCACTTTTGAGATCTGTTGAGTTTGTATATCGGGTTTTGTTTCTCTATGTACATGTGGCTATGTAGTTTAGCATTGGTCAGATGCGAATATGCAATACTTGTAATTGATACGAAGAATTAGAGGATTGTGTACACGCTGCTATGAATTTGTCATTGATTGGATTATTAGGTGTATTTTAGATGAAGATCTGAGTATGCTGTGATCTGTAAGAATCATTATCAGGTTTCCATTGGTGGATTGCTGTTGTTCAATTGAATATTGCTCTTTAAGAGGATCAAAGGGACGCTTAGGGTCATTTGAGGATTTTCCATTGAAATATGGTACTTGGAGTTCAGAATTTTCTAGTGACATAATAGTTTCCCACCGAGGTGGTGTGCAATCTCTAACATCTTTGGGTTGAGTGTAGACCAAGTGTCTGACAATGGGAGTGAAAGTTGGTTCATTTTGAACATATTTGATGCTAGATTATAAGCAAAAATGCTTCTGGCTATGCGTATAATAGGTGTGAGGATGTTGTGTTCTTCTAAATCATGGCTGATGGATAGGATTGGTTCCATTGATGTTAAGAGTTGAAATAAAGTTGATTTTTGTGGTTAATTTTTTTGGTTTATGAACATGTAAGAGTGAATAATCAGTAATGGGGTAAGGATGTAGTTTTAGAACAAGCAAGATGGTGAAGCTTGAGGTGATGAGTACTAGTTGCTGGTGAATGTAAGATAGTGAGAAAATGAATAGTCATAGATGGGGTTGCTTGTGAGTATAGATTAAGCAGGATGGCAAGTGTATGATAGTGAGGGAATGAATAATCAGAGATGGGGTTACTTGAGTAGATCAAGCAGGATGTTAAGTGTTCTTAGAGATGAAAGTTTGGAATGGATTGTGTGCTTTGGTGAATTAGTTTTAAAAGAAACTGTACATACATAATGTGTTTATTGGGTTGCTTCCAATGTCATGCAGGACTTGATTTTAGACCTCTTGTGATGCTATCTTGGTTTAACCATCTTTAAAGTTGTTTACCAAAAAAAAACTAGGCATTTTTACTAGTATGATATAACTTTTACAAAAACTTGAAAGATTAACAATCTCATTTATTCAAAAAGCAACTTTTCAGTTTGACAGTTCGATTGAGTAGTTTGTATCCCATAAAGAGGTTAATGCTGCTCTCTAGTTGAATTACTGTCTTTGTCTTTTGGTAAGTTATGTTCTAAAATTTTAAAAGTAAGAAGTTGGTTGTTAAAATGTCAGATAATTTTGCTTGTTTTCTGGGTCTTTTTGATCCTGAAAATTTTGAACTAGGTGAACAATGTGTGTGGCTTTTTAGTAAGAACTTTGCAGTGATTTTAAATGAAAACTATTGTTCTATCATGTTCTTGGTTGTGATTTGTGGTTAATCTATAGGTGTGTTACATTCTGACCACTTTACATGATTGGCAAATAGCGTTGTGTTGCTATTATGGTTTGTACATATCCTATGTTCATGTTGGATCTGAATAATTTGTTCTAAGCATCAGAAGGAAAATGATAAGGCTAAGGCAGAAAGGAGGAAAGAAAAGAGGGCAAAGAAAGAAAAGAAGGAGCAAAAGAAAAAAGAAAAGAAAAACAGAAAGAACGATGAGAAAGTGAAATTACAAAAGAACCAAAGTCAGGATTCTCATAAGCTGCAACACAAAGTTGATGGTTTTACGGAAGCCCAAATCAAGGGAACAAAGACCAACACTGAAGTATTGGAGAAGAGTGATTTGACTCAAGAACATGGTCAACCTATCAAACCATGCTACTCTTCTGATAGCACACAAAACAGTAACAAAAGGAGAAGAAATGATGATGATGATGTTTTACTACCTGATGACTCCACTAGTCATGGTAGGTTGCATTTGTTTATGTCATCTTATTCTGTTCCTTTTTATGTAATTGTTCAAGCAGATGCTAATCTTGCAAGTTTCTTTGCTATCAATCAGGGGAACCTATCAAGATTCTAATACTAAAGAAGCACAAAGGATCTGATTCCAGCAACTCTGTTGAAGATGCAAGATTAAAAACTGTTCTGTCAGTGCAGTCGTCCATTAACAGAACCCTACCTGTTTCAAGTAACAGAAACAATGGTGTTCCTGCAACATCTGGAAGAGAAAACAATGCTGTACAACAAATTCCTTCAACCCAAACAAAGTCAAACAAAAGTTTTGAAAGAACGAAAGTTAGCAATCCAAACGGGCTTCATCCTGGTAGGGAACAGTATGCTTCAAGTTCTTCTGCAAGACCTAATCTTCCTTCTGGATCAAGAAAGAGCGACGTGGAGTCACTAAAAAGTAGACAACAGCAGCAAATCGCTAGTTTTGTAAGACCTGTTTTGCCTCGAAGTCAATTGGAACATGAGAATCCAAGTTCATCTGTATCAAGAAACATTGGTGTTCAACTTCAGGGGCCTTACTCTGGCAGACAGCAGCAGGGTCCAAGTAACTTGAAGCCCGCGATACCTGGCCCAGTGTTAAGTAAACCAAGCCTGACATCTACAGGAAAAAGGCCCATTAGTGAGATCACAGTTCCTGGTAACAGCGGTCCCACAAATCTTGAGAAGAAGGAAGACCAACGGAAAGCGGGTCCATCGCGATCTGTGAAAAAGATGCTGAAAAAGCATGCTAAGTATGAAAAACTGATAGGCAGTTGGGTCCCTCCAGTTTTTCAATCTCTACTGCCTGATGTTGTTGATGATGATGACTGGCTTTCTAGAAAGACCAAGACTGCAAGTTCATCAACCTCCAGGGGTGAAGTAGAGTCATGTCGTGAATTGGCGTCGACATCATTGTGGGAGCCACGTGCGCGCTACTTAGCGGGAGCTGATATATATGCTTTGCCCTATACTGTTCCCTACTGATATGCTAGATAAAGTTGTATATAGTTTTTGAGTTGGTAGGTTAAAGATTAAAAACAAAAAGGAGAGTAGATTTTTGTTAATTTGTTAAAGAGGAAGATACATGCATATGTATGTGTTGTGTTGCACCAATGGGTTCCCTCTTTTATAAAAAGAAAAGCTAAAAATTCTTGTGTAATGTGTTGGCATACTCTGGTTCAGCTATAAGCTAGATTGGGCATTTTGTAGTTATTAGGTTGAAGTAAATTGTTCGGTTTTTTGTTTCTTTTTCTTTTGTATAAAAGCTTTTTATTTCTTTTGTTAGTTTTCATCACATAAACAAAGTGAAAAGTTTTGGAGAATGAATATTGCTCGCCTACACCTACACCTACACAAACTCAGTTGGATTAAAATCGATATTCAGCTTTAACATGTTATATGCAAGAAGCTATATTCCCTAGCAGTCAAAGATCTTAACACCAACATGATGTGTGGTTCACCCTTAACTGCGGTACCGATGAAATAAGGACATACCTAATAATCTTTCGGGTCAACAGATAGTGCCATGGTGCCTACACAGAACCATGGTGTTGGTGGAAATTATATTTATGCTTTTTTCGGGTGAGAATAAGCATCAAGTTTGTATTCAACTACTCCTACACTCTAGGCATTTTCTCCCGTAACACATTATCACACCAAACGTTTTTGAGAGAGGGCTTATCCTATGTTAACCATCTTTGCACTACTTTTAGAAGAGAAAGCCTTGGTGTGAAGACTTTTGATAGCAACATCATTAAAAAAAATACATTTTATAACCAATATAATTTGTAGCATTCTATTAAAGAAAGGTGGCCTTTCTAAAATACAAATTGGAGGCATCCTTTGATTTTACGAATATCATTTTTATTGGTTGAAAATGAAAGAGATTGAAACGAATTTTGAAAGAATTTAAGATTCTGATTACTAAAACATTAGATTCTCTCGGCGTTCTAACAAAATAACAATGCATTCTTTGTCTACATCACACTTCTATTTTACGGCTGAAGATAAATTAATTACTAAAATAGATATAAATTCCAGCAATGAGCTAGAACAATGAAAACCAAATAAACATTAAACAATAGAAAAAAAACAGGCAATTTGATAGAGCGTCATTGCGACCTTTCCAGCAAAGCCACATTTGTTTTTAATAGGGGTATGATAAAGGAACACCCTGTCAGCTGTTATGCGGACACCCTTTAAATTTCTTTCACGGCTCGTGAAAGCCCTTATGGGCCGTATTGGTTTGCAAAATATCAAATCAGCCAATTTATAAAATGTTACGGCCCGTAATGACTTTAACTTACAGGGCCGTAACAAGGCTTATGACCGTAAGTAAAATTTCCTAATTTTTTAAATTTTTTGCTTTAAATTTTCATTTTAAAAAAAATTGTTTTTTAATAATTTAAAATTAATTAGGTTATAGCACTTTTTAGTTTATTTTTTTTACTTCATATATAACTTTAAAAAGTAAATCCAAATTTTTTATTTTATTTTTTTTTCTTTTATATTTACAAATTTTATAAATTAAATTATATAAACATATATAAATACATATATTAATTCTCTTCTTCTATCTCTCTGTATACACACACACGATAGAGAGAGAGAAAGAGAGGAAGATTGATGCTCTAATAATACAAATAAGTAATGTTTTTTTTTTTTATTTTATAATACACTTAAAAACATTTCCTATAATATAAATATTACACTCACAAATTTATAAAGAACGGAATGTGAATGCTCCAACTAAAACCTTTATTTATATAACTTATAAATTAGTATTTTATAAAAGCAAAAAATAAACCCAAAAAATATTTTGAATTAATAAATCATAAATGAATGAAAAACGTTAAAAAAATCAAAAAATAAAAAATTTCAAAATCTCACTTACGGTCATAAGGCTCATTACGGCCATATCATTACGGGCTGTAAAAAATCATGAATTGACTGATTTGATATTTACAGACCAATACGGCCCGTGAAGACTCTTACGGGCAGTATCTAGGGCGTCCAGATATCATTTTGGCTGTATCTATAACAGACACCTTTTAATATTCGGCTACGTTGGATTGATTCAAAACTCGATACTCAATGACGTCATAAATAATCTTAAATATATATAAAACTAATTTGAATATGAAATATGAGTAGTATATGAATTTATTATTGAGATTGAAAAATATGAAATAGGGAAGTATATGAATTTATACATGAAATTTTAAAAGGTAAGGTAGTTTTAACATTATAAATTATAAAATTCATGTCCATCTAGTGATGCGATTGGTTGGCTCAACAAGTCGGCACCATATCTTTTGACGAAAAACAAAGACGGTTCAAGAATAGTTTATTGAACACGTTATGTAAGCGATTCTCCTCACAGTTATTCAAACTATGGTTATATCCATGTTTTTAACATGAAGCCTGACCAAGTATTATTTAGTTGTTTTAAGAATAATAAGTTGTTCCAACTACGATTAGACTGATCAATGTACTTTTCTATAGCCTCACGGCATGGCACATTGCCTGTTAACCACGATTGTGGGGCTCAAGCGTGAGTATTAATATGATTGTTGAAAAAATGATAGAAAAAACTGTTTATTTTTTATAAATTAATTTATTCACTCACTAGGCCTGTAAACGAACCAAACGTTCATGAACTGTTCGGCGGGAAGTTCGTTTATGTTCGTTCATTTAACTAAACGAACAAACATGAACAAAATTTTTTTTGCGTTTAGTTGAACGAACGAACATGAACACTTGTTTTGTTCGTTCATTTATGTTCATGAACATTCGTTTATGTTCGTTCATATAAGTTTGTTTATTTACGTTCGTTTATGTTCGTTTATTTAGACCACTAATTTAGATGTGTTTTTAAAAAAAATTATGATGCATTAGACTTGTTCGTATGTGTTCATTAGCGTTCATGTATGTTTGTCTATGTTCGTTTATGATTCTTCAATTATGTTCATTTATTTGTGTTCGTTTGTGTTCGTTTACGTTCATGAACTGTTTATTTAGCTTATTAACGAACTAACATAAACGAACATGAACACTTCCTTTTCTTAATGAACGAACATGAACAAAAAAAATGTGTTCGATTATGTGTTCGTGTTCGTGTTCGTGTTCGGTTAAAGCTAAATGAACGAACACGAACATTCTAATGTTCGTGTTCGTTCGGTTCATTTACAGGCCTATCACTCACTATACATACATTAGTATCCACTTAAGAATTACAAAAAATTGTAACCTAAATCTTTATGATCTCCATGTCTTTTCAGAAAAATGAATCGAAAGAAACCGAATAATCATAACATGTTCTATAGGCCTCCCCCTCACACTTTTTAATTTGTTATTAATGAAAAACATTTATTAATAATATTTTCTTTTATGTTTTAATACATATTGTTGAATTATAATCAAAATTTCATTTAAAGAAATGAAAAAAATGATTAGTGATGAGGAAGTGTAGAATGATACACATAATAACATAACTGTAAATTAAAACGGTAACAACAAAATTAAAGTGAATAAATTAATACCATACATTTATAATTGTTACAAGATTAACATTTATTACAAACTTAAAATCAACACTGAAACATTTCATCACAAATCGAAAATCAGTAATGTGCTTCGCCAAGAAAAAAAAACTCAGGCAAGAACACAGATTGCAGAAAATAGAACACAAGAACCCTAATTCACCATTTTTTTAATTTAAAACAGACAACAATATAAAGAAGACGAATAAAAGCATCAAATAACAGCCTTTTTCCCCTCTTTTTGTTCTTTTATGTGGCTACAGTGGCATGCATAAAACAACAAAACTTATCACTTATCAAAGGCGAAGAAGTCGCCGGAGACTGTCTGTAGCTCCGGCGTCGACGCCGGCCGACACCGCCGCAGCCTCGGCGGTGCAACTGAGCTTTGGCCGGATTGAAAAAGTCGGCAAAGGCAAGCTGCTAGGCGGTGGAGAAGGAGTAAACACTACAGAACCTGAAAACTCATCAACATGATTAATCGATGAAGAAAAAACCCTAGAAACAACATCCTTCGGTAGATCCTTCGGATCTGGTCCGATCATCTGATCGATCGACGATTCCGACGAAGGCTTTTCCGGCGGCTGAGTCACCGGCTGAGTCAGATCCACTTCCTCTCTCTTCGAATTCTTCTTCTGATTCTTCGATTTCTTCGGCGTGAGAGAAGGATCTCGCCCTCGGTTTTTTACGCTTTTGTTGATTCGAGGAGGCGATGATCGAATATTATTGTTGCAAATACTATTACTACGGTAGATCTGCATATTTTGGTGATTTAACGGAACTGAGATCGGAAGAGGAAGAAGAGGCGGTTGTTGACGGTTGTTCTGGAGGTTCTGCGGTGGTCGGAAAACTGAAACCGCCGGCGGATAAGAACGAGAGAGAGATGCCGGAGGCATCGGCAATAAACTACCTCCGGCGAAGTGACCGCCGGCGAGAAAAGTCGCTAACAGCAAATCATCAGATGGATATGAGTATAAACTACGGTTAGTAACCAAATTCCTCTTTGAATTTCCGATCCTGTGCTTGTAATCTCCGGTTGATTTCATCATAATTGCCTCCATAATCAAACTCCAAATTAATAACAAAAAAGTTAACAGATTATAATAGAAACAACAGATAACAAATTTACGAGGTGAATCTGTGAATGATCTCAAATAAACACAGATCAAAGGCTCAGAAATCGCTGAAACTAATATACATAGATTAAAAACACAAAATCTAACTAGTTAATTATGATATATGACTATTGAATGAAGATTAAATCATGAGGAAATTGATCGTATAAAAGGGGATCTGAGGAAGAAGACCCAAGATAGAGGTTTTGTTAGTTTTTACAGAAGCTGATTGAACCACCCGTACATCAACGCAAGGTATCTTTAAATAGTGGAAAATCTACAACGGCTACTTCTTTTATTATTTATTAAATGAGTCTATTATTGTTTTTATAATATCAAAGTATAACATGAACGTATGACACCTGTTTATTATTTTATTAAGCTACCCTAATAGGGAATTGATTATTTGTTTTAGATTGTTAGTGCCATGTTTTTAAAACTGTTAAATTGTTCTGGGAACTTAATGAATATGGTTGGAGTTTATGTATGGTAAAATTGCGATAAATTTTAGGGATCTATATTGGACTACTATGAGTTTCGTTGTAATGACGAGTATAAATGCAAGAAGTTGTACTTTTAGAGTTTCGGAAACATAAGTCTAAATTATATTTAATTGTTAGGTGTTGAATTGTTAGTAGTATCAGTGGATCATGATATCTTAAATTTAGAATTGTGATGTTAGTAGTAATTTTATGATATGTTGATGTAAGGCTATTAATAGTCAAGTTGGTGTATGAATGAGATACACATATGAATTTAGTCTAAATAATCCTATGTGTCCGTGCTCTCATCTCATTCTAAGAACACATCGGTGATATCTAAATCGGTTCATCTACGAATCTGCAAACAAGTTTATATGTTGTGTTAGGCTGTTAGCCGAGCTACACGCTCATTGGGAATCTTATAGCCAACACACGACTTTTTTTCATCCCAAATGGCTTCTATTTAGCCAAACCATGACTTCTCAAACTCGGACCCCCTATAGCCAAAACACAAATTCATCTCCAACCAAGGCCTTTCATAGACAAATTTCCATTAAGCTCGAGGAATTTGCTCGCTGTCATCATCTCATGGAGGTTAACTATTTGCCTTCAACATGGCTCTTCTTAGTGGTATCGTCACTCCTCGTCCCCCTTCCTTTTCTTCTGCTACCACCATGAGACTTTCATCCGTCTGATACTAATATATCTCATCTCCTCCTTCGCCTCTCTCAGCCCTTTTAGATTCTCTCCCTAGAAATGACCGATGATTCAAGTGTCATTGATGATTCTCTCGCAAATTCAGAATCCTCTCCAAACCTTTTCACTTTTACAATTTCAATAATTAAGTTTATGTATTGTGCATAATAACTTTTAGGTTTAGCGAAAACTTTTTAAAACATTTAGTTAAATGCAAAAATTAATGCTTCTACTAAAACTTTAAGTATTTGCGAAAACTTCAAATATTTGTGAAAACTTCAAATATTTGTAAAAATTTTGAGTATTTTGTGAGATCTTTAGTAATTTGCGAAATCTTATAAAAATACAAAAACATGGTTTTCTTTGTAACTCATCACTTTTCGTACAAACCTTATTTTACTCTTCCAAAGAGTTATAGTAAAATCAAATCCATAAAAGTTTAATTTTATATAGAATAATTTTTAAATTTAAGATAATTTGTTATATTTGCAAAAATAAGTTGTTATTAGGTTTTTTTTTCTTTTTTTATCAAACTACATTCTAGCTAGAAGTAAATTACATATCTAGATTTATCTATTCACACATACAATATTAATATATAAACTAATAAATTTTTTATTAACAAATTAGATGAAATATATGTCTGTTATGATTTGGTTATGGATATCCTGTATTTATCTTGTAATGATTTAACATAATGAATAAGTACGGATCATGTTATTTCATGTCTTAATCTATTACTACATTTATTCCATTCTTGTATTTTGTAATGTCATCTCGTTAAATCAAACTAGCCCGTTAATTAATTTTCATAATCTTTAATATATAATAGACTTGTTACATATATTTTAAAAAAATTAGTTATCGTTATTGATAAGGAAGAACATGATTTCATGTGTTTTGATCCACGAAATGATGTCGTCATTCCTAAGCCATTAAGTAACATGAAATTGGAAGCAATTTTTCATCTTACTATTTTCTTCTTCAAAATAGTTTAATATATACTCAAAGTTATATACATGTTTAAGTTAAAATCCAAATAAACTTTTGCTACTTTTGAACATCAATAAGCAAACCAAAAAAAGCTATCATCATCCAACAAAATCATAACCCTGCTTTTGAAAGAGATCTATCATTCCAATCACTAATACCAAACTCTCTACCAATATATTTGTCAATAACCAATAACTCTTGGTCTCATCACACTACAATAACATGATCATACATTGGGTTTCAAATAATTCAATAAAAGATTGTTCAAGTCATTTATTCATACAAGATAATTTGTTACTAAATTTTTGTTGCGTTTATATAAATGTATTTGGACTTGTAGTCCTTTGCCAAATACATTAATCCGTTTTGTTGAAGATTTTATAGCATATGTACGTATGAAACACATAAAGTATTTGTATTTATTTAGAGACATTCAATACAAAACTAATTTCAGAGACAAGTTCTTATTCAGAGACGTTCAATACAAATCTAATTTTATCACATGATTTACATACGAATCTTTATATGATTACTACAAACTCCCTACTTAAAAAGTGATTTTGTATTTAACATACATGCTTGTTTCTCTTCTTATAATATTATTCTAACCATAACCATTAGAACCATACAAACTCATAAATATATTTAAAAAAAAGAGGTTTCACACCCTCGATAAACAAGAACCGTAAAATTATAATCCAACCAATATCTGATTAACCATTGGATGAAGCGGATATAAAAATAACAAAACCACAAGAGTCTAAAAATCAACCACAATTGCTCAATTAGTCTACCTGGATTTTAGCGACGACCGTTTGACGTCACAAAATAATATTATATAGGAATCTTAAAAGTCCCCTAAAGATCACGATATTACCTGGGCGGTAGCCGTCTATTCAATCGTGGCCGTTGATTGATCGGAGCCGTTGGAGTCACAATAGCCGTTGATGTATGCGTTACGTTCGTCTAAAGTTAAGGTGGTCGGAAAGCAACCAATGAGGAGATCCCGGCCATACACGTGGTGACGTACCCATACCCTCACGTGGAGGGAATTGCGTTGCAACACAATCTCCAATTTTCATTTTTTGAAAATTTGTTTTTCTAAAGGAGAAAATAAAAGGTAATAATACGTCACAAGCTTTATGATGTTAAAGTATGATTATTAGAATTTTCATTTTTTGAAAATTCGATTATCTATGACCTTTAAGAAAACATGTAGGGTGTGGTTATTGAGACAACTCAACTATAAATTATCCTGGATTTTTATACGGGTCGTATAACACAATACGCAGCGTATAGGAAGATCGTATAATCCTATACGGGGCGTCCAACCCCTCTGACATCCCCTTTAATTATTTCCTCGTAGTCAGTGTTAAAATTTGCTATACGCCTCGTATACCCCTATATGTGTCGCATAAGGGGTCGTATAGTATCACTCTCTAACGACCCCCCCCAAAATTTTCATCTTTTTCAGCTTCTTCGACCCTATACGCCACGAATGGTGCTATACGATGCGTATTGGGGTATCGATTTATAATGTGGGGTGTTTGTATACTATGACTAACCAAAGGTTTTTAACAATATTTACATGAAGTAAGTAATCATATCTTTTTCAAAGATGTTTATAAAAACAAAGAACAAACTTGGCATATATTCAATCATTTAAAAAATTAAAAATTAAAATTTTGAACAAGAGAATTTTTTTCGAAAAAGAAAACGATGATTCGATTGCACAGAAATATAAGAAAACTATGATTTGATTGTAAACTAAAACAGAAAGAACGATGATTTTTAAGTACACATATTATATGAGAGAAAGACCGGAAAACAATCCTTAGGATGCATAGAAACGTGAAGCTTGTCTTAAAAATCACTGTTTTATTATGTATAGAAAATACATTATTCTCATATGAACAAATTTCAATCTGTTTGATGTTAAAACTCTCCCATGACATGCGAATATCCGAAATGAAACAATCCTACTCAGCTAATCAACAAAAATAATTTGATCACTACATCGAACATATAAATATACACATATTTAACATTGATTTAATATATATACATAGGTAAGGTTCATTTGTTAACCTTTGTTTATTGCACACTTGTTAACCCTAATAGCAAACACTTACACCACAATTATATAGTATAACTGATATTTACACCACGTTACACTACTGATGTAACGATTTTTTTCATCATTTTAAAAATTTTCTTCCTTTTTAAAAAAAACTTCACCCACTTTTTAAACCTTCTTAACTTTCTTTATATGATGTTCATTTTTATAACAAATTATATCATTGAATAGATCGTTTTAATATCTTTAATTTAAGTATAGTCTTGCTATATATTTTTTAAAATTTACTGTAACTCTAACTTACAGTGGTGACGTGGCTTGCTGGGGACCACTAGTTGGGTTAATGAGTTATCGTAATAAACAATACTACTCGGCTAATTAACAAAAATAATTTAATCACTGCATCGAACATATAAATAACACACACACATATAGATAGATAGATAGATAGATAGATAGATAGATAGATAGATAGATAGAGAGAGAGAGAGAGAGAGAGAGATCTAAATGGGGAATATTGGTATTTGGTAATGAGACGAGTAATATAGTTTTTCCTACCTCTGTGTAAATGGTGTAAATGGTGTAAATAGTATCTTCTACAAGTCAATAATATGGTTATTCGTTACTTGTTTGGCTTGGGGTATAATGTGGGTACTGGATAATGCATGTTAGTTTGTTAAAATTATCAGGTAAGATTCCCACATGAATATTTTTACTACTTTACAAATCTAAAAAGTTAGTAGATTAGTAGATTACAGTACAACCCAAAGATAAAAAAAATAAATGTTTACAGATATGGTTAAACTAAAAACATGCTTGTTACGAGCCAACAATATAATTCAGGTATCGTGATACATCCCTACCCGTAAAAATCTTTATAACTAGTTTCATAACCCATCTTACATTCAAATACCCGCCCATTGTCCATTCCAAATGTTTCGAGTTTTAGGTATAACTGTCAGGTATTAATTATTAATTACCATTCATACATCTAAATATAAGTAACCATAGATAAATGTATTACCCTCTAATATTTTTGAACAAAATATAGACAAGTTAAATCTAACATAAATAAATGTTATAGTTTTCATCGAAATTTAAAATTAAAAGATATAGCAACCCAAATATGATATAGAAGAAAAACAGCTTATGATACGGTGAGTACACGTAACTACCATATGATTCGTAGTATGGTCGGTTTATTATTTAATAGGTTAGAGCCCGTTTGATACACGGATGATTTAAACAACCAGACTTCCATTAAACATTGATTACATATAATTTTTATAAATATAATATGGTGTATTTAATTTTTAAAGCATAAAAGTTTGTGCTAGCAACATATAATTCTGTAAATATTATTAGGAGGTTGAATTTAAGAAAGTAATGATTCATTGAATATTTAATTAATTTCTTTAAATGTTTTATTACTGAATAAAAATAAATGATTATTGAATAAAATTAATTAAAAAAAATATTATGATTGACAGGATGTATAGCCAAATATAAAAAATAAATGTTAATAAATTTTGTAAGACAGATAGATTAATAAATAACTGGTAATTACAAAATAGTTTAAAAACTGAAAGAATATATTTAAATGTTTATCAGTATGGTAAGTATGTAATATATTAAATTTTTAAAAAATGACATAAATGACCATAAACTAACATTTGAAACAATATGATAAATATGGTTGAATTTATTGAAAATGGTTATCTTTTATAATTAGAATATCAAGTATTAAATTATTTCCATATATATACTTTTTAGATAGAATATAATGTATTTATTTTCATCCGTAAATCTGGAATACAAAAACAACTCAATAAATAAATTTCATATTTAATTTTAAACACAAAAACAACTTAATTAATTAATTTCATATTTAAGTTAAATATCAATTATTTACCATATTAAAAAGCACGTAATTCATATTCCTAAATTGAATGTCATTTAATTTATTGTTGGTTTTTTAATTTTAAAGTCAAAGTTGTTAATATTGATTCAATCACTATTATTTCTTACCGTAAATTGTACTAAAATTTCAAATTTTGGTGAAATCCGATTATTGCCGCCTAGGACCGACTACCCATTTTTTGTACCGATTAGATAAAATCGACAAGGTAATGGACCGACTACCGATTAATCACCGATTAATCGGCCGCCTAGGCCAATTTTTACAACACAGCCAACAACTAAATCATTAATGGTAACTAGGGTTAACAACAACTTCAATAGCAACTAAGTTTTAGTGCCAATTAAATGTCAGTAGCAATTGTTCATGTCCATCAATTGCATCTAATTGATTATCTATCACCAATATAGGCACGACATCAGTAGTGTGTAGTGTGATGGAGTTGCTGCTAAAGAATTTCTATTGATATAATTGTCCAACCGTTCACAATTATAAGTGATTGTTCTAGTGGTTCATACTCTATATAAAGGAGGCCAAAGTTACACCTACAAGACTATTGTTTTGCAAAGCCTAGTCCAAACTAAAAGAATAGATTTGTCCTTGTACAAGTAATACTTTTCATGCAATTTCCTTAACACAGGTTCTCAGTGGTGAAACCAAAAATTTTCAATATAGGCCACAATAGGATTTTTTTTTCGTCTTTTTGGCATTTACCTCAACTACATGCATGTAAATAATCAACAACTATAGATTGTTTATACAACTAGCTGAAGATGGTTAACATGAACTTCCTGGCTCTAGAGTCTTGAAGCAGATATTAACAAATTATCTTGAGCACTATGCCATTTTTACAGTTAAAATAGTACTAAGTGGAACTATATATAGTAGAATGATGAGACAAAGAGCAAAGATTACCTTTAAAAAGGCAGTCCAACTACTCTACTAGACTACTGGTGACAATTTGGAGGGTCAAAGTTGGATAACCCTGTTTGCGCAAAAAAAAAAAAAAAAAAGTTGACGGGTAAGATGGTCAATATGACCTCTCAGACCCCTTATAGTTCTGCCAGTTCTACCCAAACATGATTTCTTTCCTTTATTAATATCCTAAGAAAATTCATGCAAGTACTAGATATTTTTTTAGCATGACATAGTTGAAACACATCGGCAACTCGGCAAGTAGAGCATAGTGAAGTCCTGCAAGTGACGTAATCGAATAATAGAAATACCCGAGGTGAATGAAAGATACTAGCTCACCATAACCAAGTGCATTTGAAGGAACTAGCCTGACATACACAAGAAGCCAGACTAACTGCTTTTGCTAATAAAGTCAGTTTAAGGCATTGTCGGCTTACCTGTATATAAATACAAATTCCTCCGGGTCTTCGCTGTTGTGATGAAAGAGGAAAAAGAAACCTGTTTTGCACCTTCGTTAGTTCAAACATCTTGATACGTGGGGAACATCCTTGACAGATTTAAGTGTATCACATGAAGAGGTCAACAGTTCTTCAGCAGAAATAAAGAACCATATCTGAATCTTTAAAAAGAAACAAGTCTTTTTGTGGATGTGGAATCCTTAAGCTTTCAGATATTAACAAAATTCATATATTACAAAAGATAGGATACAAGATTAACAGACTATTCATACCGTCAAGGTCTGGTATGGGCATGTGAAACCATGCCCTGTTAAAAAAACCAAAACAATTATCCAACACCAACGGAGTTGACTTGTAGCCAAAGTTCTATAATTACAGAATTAAACTTGGAAGTCCATGTTTTACCATAAAAGACAGATGACCACACTAAAATCAAAAGCATCAATTAGATAAGTGCAAAGCATACTAAAAGGAGAGATTATGATATTACTGTCATGTTGTAAAGCAGCAAAGAGAGGATCTTCACTAATTTGACTTGTGTAATATGGCTTAACTGGAGAATAGATCAAACATCAGCACCTTAGTATGAAGATAAGAAGCAATCAAGGGATCAGCATCGCAGGATGAAGATGAAACATCAGGACCAAGAATGCCCTAGTAATTAACAAGCAGATAAAAGCAATTACGAAATCACCAAACAATAACAAGGAACAAGAGAAATTAGGTTAAAGAAGAAAATTCAAATGCGTAGAGTAGGAAACGACCTGAGCGAATGAATATTATAGCGATTAGGAGTACTAACCGCTGATTTTGTTTCATCGACATCCTCCATGGCGACAAGGGAAATTAGGTGTGATGGAATGAATTTGATACCGAGTAAGAAATAAGGTGTGATGGAATGAATATAGATTACAGAGTAATCAATCATCCATTCCAGAAATAAGTACTGTGCTTGTACAATTACAGGTCTTAAAAAAGTGTTGGCCATATGAAGAATATAAATGAAAAAAATATTTATTAGTACTTGTGAACTAATATTATTGTACCCAGATGCTAAAAATTGCATGGAATTAAGAACCAAATCACCAATTACTTGACAAGTTTGTTTATTCAATGCATTTACATACAGTGCCCCTCTAAAGTAGACATCATTAACTAAATTTTCAGGATGCAACCAAAAATATTAGGTGGAGTTGTATAATAGAAGGCCTTCTTAACGTATACTACACCTGTGCCATGGTTGTTCATAACTATGTATTGAACTCCTTGTAAGCTCCACAGTAGGTGCATTACTTGCACCATCTACATCAATGGCATGAGTAAATACAGAATCCCAAGCTCAATGTGTATAAAGACAACAAAATGATATTACCAATTTGTTTTGTTGTAAAGCAACTAACAGTAATTCTTCACCCTTGGTACTTGTGAAACCATGCCTTAATACAGAAAAAACAATTACCCAACACCAATGGTGTTAATTTGTAGGTAAAGTTCTACAATTACATAAATAAAACAAACATCAGGACCAAGGAACAGGAGAAATTAGGTTAAGAAAAATGAAAATACGTGTAAGAAACAACCTGATTAACAGAATATACATTGATTGCGAGTAATAACTACCGGATAGAGGCCTTAGTAAGAAGATAAGAAGCAATCAAGATATTACCAGCGCAGAATCAATAGAAGAAACATCAAGACCAGGAACGCCCGATTAATAACAGGGACAAGCGAAATGAAATTAGGTGAGATAGTATACAAATGTGTATAAGAAATTTGTAAACCACGAAGACCATGCGTCTAATGCATCTAATTAGGTCAAATGTGTATATTAAAAGTATCCACTTCGAGTAGTACTGTACAAGCTGCTGAATCAACACTTGTCAGATCTTATGCAAACTAAGGTTGTGATTGACAGTAATGAATGCTAACTAAATAGTGACATGAATCATGTATTGACATGATTTCATATTTGAGATTGATTGAGTACAAAGCTATACACATATTATTTAGCCAGGAAGCCCAAGCTAGTTTTTGTACTTAAAGTCTTAAACTGAGCACATCCAATAATGATTCTAACTTAATACGTCCTTTACTTACTCATGGATGTCGAAGGACTATAAGAAACTACATAGGGTCAAATGTCTTCTCTAGATGGAGTTTTTTCATTTCAATGAAGTGATAGAGAAAGTCAGACATGATAAAAAGAACATAACATACCTACTTATTATATGTAAACAATTTGTGGAAGCAGATAAAAGAGAAATTTAGAAATCAGCAAGCAATAACAAGGAACAGGCCGGCGAAATGAAATTAGGTCAGATAAAATGCAAATGCAAATGCAAATGCAAATGCAAATGCAAATGCAAATGCGAGTAAGAAACAACTTGATGGAATGAATATGGAGATGGAGATGGAGTCGTGTAGAATGCCCTAGTAATTAACAAGCAGATAAACGAAATCAGCAATCAATAACAAGGAACAAGAGAAATTAGGTTAAAGAAGAAAATACAAATGAATGCGTCGAGTAAGAAACAAACGACCTGAGCGAATGAATATTTAGGAGTAGTAAGTGCTGATTTTGTTTCATCGACATCCTCCATGGCGTCAAGAGAAATTAGGTTTGATGGAACGAATATGATATCGTGAACCACACTCGACGTACAGACTCTGTTTCTTCGACCTAGTATGTGTGTGTGTGTGTGTGTGTGGGAGATGGAGATGACGGAGATGGAGTCGTGTGAGTGTGTATTTGGGAGGGAAGGGTGTGGTTGAGTTTATATATAAAGGCAAACCGAGTCGGCGGAAACTCTTGGTGCTGTAAAGTTAAGCAAGTTGAAAATCTTATAATGATTTCCTTACCAAAATTAAGTTAACCCCTTTTCTTTTAATAATGCTTTCCTTTATCTTATCTTAGATAGATCTTAAAATATATATTTTATTTATTTATTTACTAAACTAAATACGTGTACACGGGTTTAATAAATAAAATATTAAATATAATAAAATTTTATTAAATATAAAACGATATTTTAAAATAAATTATGATTGAAATTACGTATGAGTAATAACTATAAGTAATAAAAATTATATCAGCTTTTTTAACTTTTGTTTTAAAAATTTTTTTCTAAAAAATAAACATTTTGTTTCAAAACAAATCATATTTAAATATATCATTTTATAAATTTTCTTATCATAATATTCATATTTTTGGTTTATAAAAATTTACTTTTTAAAAACATCAATTTTTAAAAAGTTTTATGTTTTATAAAAATTTTTTATTTTATAAAAATTTGTTTTTTAGAAATAACATCAATAAAAAGATTTTTTTTAATTTATTATAAAACTATTTTTATTTTAAAGAGTTAAATAATGTTAATAGTATTTAAGGTAATTATTTAATAGCAGAGAAAAACGAAAATATAAACATGAGTTATATTTTGCTATAATAAGGCCAAGACAGCAAATTTAGGGATTTAATATAAAACTTAACATCTGTTAAGTGTTAACTCTTTAGATCGAGAAGGAAAAGTAAACATGTTAACTAAGGACTTTATATGCAAAAAAAATAAATAAAGGTTAGGGATCAAAATCATAATTTGTTTTTAACCATAAGGACCAAATATTTTTGGATTATATTTAATGCAAAAGTTTTATAGTCATTATCGAGATCACATAAAGATTATTAATAGATTAATGTAAAAAATCATTAATGCCTAAGTGAATAAAAGTAAATTAGGTCATGATTAATTTAAGGTAAATTATCAGTACGATTCATATAATTCAATACATAACTATAATAGAAAAATAGAACTAATCAAAATGTACAAACATGTTAACACCAAAAATACTCTAGAAGTGAAAACTAATATCCCCAGACGAAACATCTTCTGAAAGGCATGTAGAAGTGACGTGCATAATTTTGGATCGATAGCCTTTCATTTTGTGGGGAAATACTTATAGAGGGATACAAATGAGCTAGTAACAATTGCCTCTTTCATAAATCAATTTGAGATAGCATACAATTGTGCAAAAAGTAATGTTGTACGGTCAAACATTAACTAGAGCTCACATTTCAAGGTCACTCAGTGGAGTAGGCACGAAAATCAAGACAATATGAACAGGGTTCATCTTAGTATGACCGTACAAAATCATTTTATGCCTCCATACAATGGATCAGACCTTTTGATCTTCCGCTAGATTGTCAGGCTTACCACAAAAGTTTCTAGTTTTATTGTACGACTACATAACATTACAACCATATGATTATACGAATGGTTAGAGCATCCTTTTAAAGGATGTATAATTAAACATTAGTATTTGCTTGAAAAACCTATGATCTACAGCAACTCGATCATCATTGGCAGATGACAACTACTCAAAAACAAAACATCAATAGTTTGATGGAGTTACTACTGAAAATCTTTTATTGACTGTCGTCAGTTATAACCGGTAACCACCAATTAAAACGCTATGATGGTTCATATTATATACAAAGGAGGCCTTGCTCAAATACTAGACATTGGATTCACATACGAATTCTAATACATTTTCATCACAGGACGTGCATACTTATTCTTGTTTCTTTTGTCTTATCCAATACCAAAATTACTTTTTATCTTAAAATGAGTTAAACACTATCCAAAGTACCATGCGGGAAATTCCAAATCCATATAACATACATAACTTGTATATTTAGAACTTGGTTGGACTCTTCAGTCACCATTCACATACAACCAATGATCATTATTATATGTTCACATTAAGATCACTATCATAGATGTACCTAGCTGGTCAAACGATGTTCTTAAACCTAAAATGACAGCTAATTGTCGTTCTTGTTCGTCTATCCTAGTCAAACGATGTTCACTTAAACCTTAAATGACAGCTGATGTTCTTGTTCGTTTATCCTACATAATAATTCCAGTAAACCAAAGGGAAACAAAATGGACGCATAAGCTTAATGGTTTGTAACGTATGAAAATCAAGGTTGATTTAGAAACGTGTCTGGAAAGAACATGGACAAATTACCATTAATAGCATCAAAAGCTAACATCTTTTTCACAACATCCTGCCAATTGATTAGCATGACTATTAATACTATGAACACATACAACTCAATGTTCTTTTGGAGTTTTGGGGCCCAACGCCCCAACCCAACTAAAAATAATAGTGTCTTTTTAAAATGTTGTAGACTCATCTTAATTTGTATGTTCATCAAAATTTATAGTTTTATCTAAATTTATGGGTTCATCTATCGTTGAGTTCATTTAAATTTATAGTTCATCATAACATATATATTCACCAAAGTTTTCATCTTGATTTATAGTATTCGTAATTGTGGTTGATGAATATGGCACCTTATATTACTCATCTTGAACTGTTATCTTTTCATCACATGCTCGGTCAATGTGTTCCTTTAGTGGTAGCATTGACAATAATTCATGCTTTTTGCCTTGGAGCGCTTCTTAGTGGTGGAAGCAAAAGATTTCAATTTAAACTATATATTCACCAAAGTTTTGCCTCAGTTTATCCCCCTGCAATTTGTTAAAAAGAAAAGTTCCATCAACCAAAAGGAGCACACACATAAAGTAATATGTGGATTAATGAAGCAACTAATAATGTCCTAAACCTCAGAATGTGAAAAGATGTAATAAGCTGAAGTTTCATCAAGATGACAGCCTTAGTTGTTGGCGCACATTATTCATGGTATACAAGAATGCTGTACCTAGAATGAATGGCAGTCTTAGCAGATAGAGCAGACTATGTATAGTGTGATTACGCATAGCATTGCAATAGGATTACTGAATACTGACGCTTTTTCACCAAAGGAAGTTACCTGTGACAATGCATGAGGCATGCCATATAGAAAAATCGAAACAGAAGTACCATTCATGGACTCCCTTAAGAAAAAGTAGCATACTAGCATGTGCTTTCAAAGAGGTTTAATGTGTTTCCTATTGGCAGTATAATGTTGGATAACCCTGTTTGCAAACAAAATTGACTACTCAGATGGTTAATGACCCCCAGATCTCCTATAGTTTTAGCTGTATAGGTTCTACCAAAACATGATTTCTTTACTTTCTTGATATGCTAAGCAAATTCAGGCAAGTACCAGATTTTTTTAACGTGACATTGAAACACACCGGTAAGTAAAGCATAGTGAAGTCCTGCAAATGAGAATTAAAATGAGTGACATAACCGAAAAATAGATATACCTGAGGTGAATGGCGGATACAAAATCTCCCTAACTAAGAAGTGTATGTCCTGGAACTAGCCTGCCATATACAAGTGAAATCAGACTAACTGCATACCCTAATAAAGTAAGTTTAAGGCATTGTCGGCTTACCCGTATAGAAATACAATTTCCTCTCACTGTTGTTGTTGGGTCTTAGCACGCTCGTGGTTGTAGTATTTGACTTTATCTGACTGATGCCATCAATAATTAGGAATGCTAACTTGTTAGACACGGATATGTTCTAGAAACTTTAAACCTTTCAAGTTGTTGTGTTGCATGCGCCTGAGATAAATGACATCAAATATCCAGGTCAAGGTGAGTGCATATTAGAAGCTGCACCATAAGTGTAGGAGCACACAACATACCTATTTGATTCATATAAAGAACCTGAGGAAGCAATTTGTATCTAGACATGTAAGGAAGACATGCAAGGTCCACTAATGATACGTGTTAAGCAGTTGTATAATCATAATTAGCGTAATAGCCTATAGATACACAAAGTTACTTGATAATTTTATTTCAAGTTCCCCTTACTGAATAATTTTGTTTCAAGTTCCACTAACGCAATAAAACATTTGTAAAATCAGAATATTATGCTGGAAAATGGATTCTAAGCACCTCCACCAAACCCTCTAGCAATTCTTCATATGTGTGCCTCAGTTCATCCAGCTGCAATTTGTTATGGAGACAAGCTCTGTCAAGGGAACGAAACACACATATAAACAAGTTGAAGCATATTATGATATGAGGGATTAGTGAAAATAAGATAACTAACCAGTTCATTTCAAGATTATTACTATTCTATACAAAAGAAAATGGACATAAACATCCAATGTGGGCAAGAAATACTAATAATGCAACCTGCATTTCTTTTAACAATCTGACTGTTGAATTAAAAATATCATATCTTAATAACATATTTTGATTTCCATAACTGTGTTCAACTAGCTTCATCGGACACTTATGTGCAAGTTTTGAATAAAACAAATTCAAATGGAAAAGTATGCTATATAGAACCAACCTACTTTATATATACCCTTATTCCAGAATAAGGTCCTGTATTGATATTGTCAGTGGTTTAAAGTACTGATCGATGGAATGGATATAGTACCGCTTACAAACTGAATCACACCTGATGCAGCACAGATTCTGACAAAGAGAAAATAGGTCAGATATATGCAAATTCGTGTAATAATCAACCTGACGATGAGAAATTAGGTCATATAATTAGCGATTACGATGTATAAGTGATGATCGAAGAGTGTGTGTGTGTGTGTGTGGAATTAAAGAAGTTCTGAATCTTCAGCTGAAATAAAGAACCATATCTGAATCTTTTAAAAGAAACAAGTCTTTTTGTGGATGTTGAATTAAGCACATAATTATGAGTACAAGTCATCCTTAAGCTTTCATATATTACAAAATTCATATATTACAAAAGATAGGATACAAGATTAACAGACTATTCAAGTTGTCAAGGTCTGGTATGGGCATGTGAAAACATGCCCTGTTAAAAAAGAACAATTATCCAACACCAACAGAAATTAAACTTGGAAGTCCATGTTTACCTTAAAAGGACGAGTACTTTAGGAGTAGTAAGTGCTGATTTTGTTTCATCGACATCCTCCATGGCTTCAAGAGAAATTAGGTGTGATGGAATGAATATGATACCGATCGAGTAAGAAGTAGCGAATGTGGTGAACCACACTTGATGCGCAGATTCTGTTTCTGCGACCTAGCTTAATTAGGTCCTCCATGACACGGATAAGATGAATAAATCAAACATCAGGAACAAGGAATTAGGTAGGTCAGATAATATATATGTAAAGGCATGTAGTGAGAAGCAACCTAATCGCATGAATATCATATCGAAGATCCTGTTTCTTCGACCTAGCTAGCTTAGCTCCTCCATGACACAAAGTGACTGCAGGCGAACAACTGATGATCGATGAGGCTTCACGAACAGCGTGTGTGTGTGTGTGTGATGGAGCATGGAGAATGGAGATGGAGATGATGGAGATGCAGATGGAGTCGTGTATGTGCGTGCGTGTGTGTTTGGGAGGGAAGGGTGTGATTGGGTTTATATACACAGGCAAACCGATCGAGTCGGTGAAACAGCTATTCGTGCTGCAAAGTTACTCAAGTTGAAAATCTTATTATGATTATCTTACCAAAATTAAGTTAACCCTTTTTCTTTTAATAATGCTTCCCTTTATCTTATCTTAGGAAGATCTTATAATATATTTTATTTATTTAATAAATAATATCTCATCTTAATTTTGTATAAATAATTTATCATCACATTTACATTTCCTTAGGTTAGATATTTGTGTATTATACATGTTAATATTAAATAGTTAGTAACAAAATTTTATTCCTTACAAAATGATATTTTGTATTTAAAATATGCTTAAAATTACTTATGACTTATGAGTGAAGACATTAAGTATTAAACAATGACATAATTTTTTTAACTTTTGTTTTTAAATTTTCTTTTGTTTTTCTCAAAAAAAAAAATTTATACACCAAGGGCTATAATGTTCCGCGTGAAACCATGTTGCTTGTTAAGCAATAAGTCATACATCACGGCCCCGAGTTTGTGAACCAACCAAGACAAGTTCAATTATTAAAGATTTGAGTGTTAGAGCTAGGCATGAGAGACATGTTTAACCTAATGTCGTTTGTGATATAAAAAGGAGTTGCCTAGTGAAAAGATTGGCAATTCGTGTGCTTGGCTCAATGATAGGTTGCATCTGTACTTGTTATGTAGCAATGACATTAACTTTACATTGGAATATAGATGATACATGACTCAAATAATATGATTGTTTGATAGTTAATTTCATCTTTTGGAATTGAAAAAAAATCCAAACAGAAAAAAAACTTTTGACTTGTGAAATATGAGCTCTAAAGGTCTATTTGGTTCACAAAACTCTCCTGATTTGAAATTGGAATGCTTTTCACTAAAAATCACGTTTTGTTGGCATATACGAAATTAAAATTTGAATCTTTTCCTTCATTCAGTGGAAAGTTGCTTTCCTAAAAAGTGCAAGAGATTCAGGTATTTTGTAGAAATGTTATTTTGTAGAATATAACATTTCTGTATCACCACGATCAGCTAAATGAGGTATGATTTTGTCTACACTGTGATTCATGGGTTTTTTTCTTTGAGCAGCTTCTCAATGGTGGAACCAAAAGTTCTCAATTTAAACTATAATTCATGATTTTTTCCTTAGAGCAGCCTCGTAGTGGTGGAACCCAAAGTTTTCAATTTAAACTATGATTCATGATTTTTTCCTTAGAGCACAACTAATGCTTATTTTTTCCCCTTTAGCGTTTACCTCAACTACGGACTGCTAAAATTTGGAGGGTCAAAATTGGATAACGTATAGGAACTTTGTCAGTTTGATTGAATTAAAAATGAAACGAGTGCAGATAGTGTAGTCCTCTTCGAGATGGACTGATCTGCAAACATAAATCAAGAATTCAAATACTAAACCCTTCTCTCCTCAAACTAGAACATTAAAACACACATATATAGACTAATATAGCTGCTAACTGCCCACTAAGTCCTACCCACTAAGCCTAAATAACCGAATCACCCCCCACCTCCTGGACCAGTCCCCTTTTTCCCGCCAAACCATGTTGACAGGCCTGACCCAGACTGACCCACTGGAATGGTATCAAAAACCCTATTTGCAGATAATTTGGCTGTTCGAATGGACAATGACCTCTCAAACCCCCTATATTTCTGCCTGCCAATATAGGTTTAGGGTTTAAATTACATGATTTCTTTACTTTCTTGATATCCTAAGAAAATTCAGGCGAGTATAGTAATAACTATTAAAATGATATTAGACGGGACTAAATTCACACAGATGTTTATTTCAACGCAACATAGTTAAAACTTATCAGCAAGTGGGGCATAGTGAAGTCCTACAAACAAGTAAAATGAGTGACATAACAGAAAATAGATATACCCGAAGTGAAAAACAGATAATGGCTCACCATAACTTAATAGTGCCTGTCCAGGAAATAGCCCGACAAATACAAGAAGTCAGACTAAGGGGCTGTTTGATTACCGCTGACTTAGTAAGATCTGACTGAATCAGAAGCTGACCCAGTTAGAAGTTCTGACTGAGTCTGCATCTGGCTGAAACTTGTCTGTTTGATTCAGTATCTGACTGATGCTCTGCTGAATGATAAAATCCCCAAATCGCATTTTCAAAAACCCCGATTATTCCATGTGAAAATAGACTCACGAGAGTCAAGTGGATAAAATGTAAATTCCAATGAATATGGACAAAATTTTCAATTCCAATTCAGTTCGTTCACCAACCAAACAAGATTTTAAATGAAAAAGTTTTTAATTTCTAAGAATTATATGAAACAAATGAGACCTCAACGTACTTACTAAAATTTAAAAATAAGATCATAATATTACGTAAACTTTTCACAAAATTAGTAATTTACTCTTGAATACTCCAATAAAAAAACTCAGGCCCAATAAAGCAACCGACCCCCAAACCTTTATTCTTTCTCTCCAAAACATTGAAATCTCATTGCCCTAAACTCACCACCACCACCACCGCAACCACCACCAGCAGCATCTAACAACCACCATTGTACGCCACCCACCACCACCATCTAACAACCAACGCCACCACTACTCCAGGTCTGATCAGTACGGCGGAGGGAGGGCGGTGATAGGAGGGGGTCGCGCAGAGGGGTGGGAAGACCGCGGATGGAGGCCGATTGCCGAGGGGTTGGCGGAGGGGTCTGGGTCTGGGTCTGGGTCAGAATCTTGTTTTCTAGGGTCTGGGTCAGAAGCTCCGGACCCGGTCAGACCACAAAATTGCGATTATCAAACACGCTGACCGGCTGACAGTCAGCGCCGCGGCCTAACTTGTGCATGCAAATAAAACGAGTTGAAGATATTGTCAGCTTACCTGTATAAAAATTCAATTTCCTCCAGGTATTTAATGTCGGTCTTAGCACACCGATGGTGTAGTATTTGACTTTATCCAACCGATGTTTATCAGTGATAAGAAACGGTAACTTGTTAGACATGGATATGTTCTAGAAACTCTAAATCTTACAAGTTGTGTTGCACACTTGATATAAATGACCATCCACATATATCTGGGTCAAGTGAGTGCAAAATCAGAAGCAAAATCAGATGCTGCCTCAGTACAAAGCTATAAAGATAATATTTTGCTAGGAAGCTCAAATTAGTTTTTGTACTTAAACTGATAACCTCTATTAGTGAGCAAATCCCAATAATGATTAACTTAGATCCATAGGTTACTTACTCATGGATATCAAAGGACTATAAGAAACTAAATAGGGCTCAAAGTGCTTCTCTAGAGAGCATATTTTCATTTCATTGAAGTGCTTGAGAAAGTCAGACGTGATAAAAAGAACATAACATAACTATTTGATTTATATAAACTTGTGGAAGCAATTTGTCTCCAGACATGTAAGGAAGATGTGCATGTTCCAATGGTGACACCTGTTAAGCAGTGTGATTAACAGGAAGAATTCACCTTCACTGTATTTTTGTCAAGAGAATGAAACACGCATACAAAGTATCCATGTGATGGTCATTCAACTGCATTTTGTTATGAAGAAATACTTTTGTCAAGAGAATGAAACACACATACAAAGAAGTAAAACGGTATTTATGAAGCACTATTGAAAGGGAGTAAGAAAACTGATATGATGTAATAAACTATCTTTAGTTCCAAAATGATCAAGATACAGAACAGTCTATTACAAAATTTGATAAATGTTAATCCATAAATGCATGATGAATGCAAAATTTGATAAAGAGCGATGATAACCTTCAGAAAGGCAGTCCAATCACCACCATACTGAACTCGAGAAGTTGGATTTCTTACATGACAAAGAAATGAAAAGGATGGAGAGAAAATTACATGATAAAGGCATCAAAGGTACTTAAACTGCAAAAATACAGTATTCTTGCAAAGAAACTCCAGAAATTTGGATCACACATATAACAACCAAACAAACCAACGTTATGAGTAAATCCCAATCAATATCACAAATATAAATGCACAAAAATTCAATACTTTATAAGTTAGGATTGTAGTATATTTATGGTCAGCATGAGTAAGCAACTCCAGGAATTTTGGATCACACACGTAACAAGCAAACAAAAAAACCAACGTAATCAGTACATCCCACTCCATATCACACATAAAAATATACAGAAATTAATACTTTAGAAGTTAGGAGTGGTATATTTATGGTCAGCATGAGTACATCCAGGGTATACAACAACATACCCCTGCAAATCAGTCAAAGCAATTAGCTTGTTATAACAGAGAAAAAAGAAGACTGCTGTTTCTTAAGTATGTGGGGAACCTCAATAGATTTCAGCATATCACGCAAAGAAGTCAACAGTTCCTCGGATGAAACAAATTGTGATATCTGAAATCTATTAAGAAAAGTCTTTTTGTGGATGTGGAATAAAGCACAGAACGATGAGTACAACCTTAAACTTTCATATAGTATACAAAAGATAGGATTCAAATTAAGACACTATTCAAGTTGTGAAGGTCTAGAATGGGCCTATGAAACCATGCCCTGTACAGAAAAACAATCATCCAACACCCATGGTGTTAACTTGAAGGTAAAGTTCTAATTATAGAAATTAAACTTGGAAATCCATGCCCTGTACAGTAAAGCAATCATCCAACAAGTGGCATTAACAATGCAAGATTGATTGTAATTGCAGCAACTAACCAAGATTCAATCATATCTATATGATTTATGAACATTGGTGATAGTTAGGCGTTAAAGTGATAGGGTTCTGGCCATGACATCGTTGACACCACCAGACCAACGTTACCAAGGATCTGTTCGAACCTAGCAGCATCAATCAGCAATGATAACAGCGATACCTAATGAGCAGAAAACCACCACGAAAAACCCCCGACTACAAAGGATTGATCGTTGAGGAATAGAAAACATAAGGAGACCACCCAATAATTTTCTCTATCTTCTTATTTCACGTGTAAGAAAAGGAAGGTGTCAAGGACACGTGTAGGCGTGAAAAAGTTAGTTAGACACTTAAAACCCAAACTATAAAAAAACTATATATTAAGGTGGTTGGAATCCGAAAACAGCAGCAAGCGGCATGAACAATGCTATATTGATTGGTAATTGTGGCAACTAACCAATATTCGATCATATCTATATATGATTTATGATTACTGATGAGTAGTTAGGCGTTAAAGTGATAGGGTTCTAGCCATGACATTGATAAATACCACCAGACCAACACTACCAAGGATCTGTTCGAACCTAGCAGCACCGATCAGCAATGAAAACAGCGATATCGAATGAGCAGACGACCGACAGCAAAAACCCCTAACAAAATGAAGCGATCGGTGAGCAAGAGAGATGATAGGTCCCGCCCAATCCTTTTGTGTATCTTCTTATATGACGTGTGAGAAAAGAAAGGTTTCTAGGACATCAAACATTTGGACCAGAACATCAAAACCAATAACCCTGATAATTGAACATCAAACATCTGGACCAGAACATCAGCTGTTCAGCACATTCAATAAATCAAACATCAAAGGTTGAGCATCAAAAACGTCTATTTAATGTTAGAAAGTCGTAAGCAGATAACAAGCGCAATCAAGAGATTACACAGCATGATGAATAAATAAAAAATCAGAAGCAGAAACAGGAGAAATTGGGTCAGATAAAATGCAAATGTGTATAAGAAACAGCCTGTGATTACGAGTAATAACTAGTGAATAGAAGGCCTTAGTAAGATGATAACAAGCAATCAAGATATTATCACCGCAGGATCAAACATGAAGCAGATAAGAGAAATTAAGAAATCAGCAAACAATAACAAGAAACAAGCGATGTGAAATTAGGTCAGATAATATGCAAATGCATGTAAGAAACAACCTGATGGAATGAATATAGTAACGATTACAAACTGAATCACACCTGATGAAGAGAAAATAGGTCAGATAATATACAAATATCAAACCAACTAGAGCTCATGACATGTATTGGTATTATATGTGTTGGGCGTCTATTTTTAATGTAAGTATTTGATGCAAAAGTTGTAAAAGCTGGATATATTGCCATGTAATTTGCCCTAAAAAGTACAAGCAGCACAGAATCACAGCAAATACACCTTAACTAAGCAAAACTTATACTTTATCACGATCAACTGCAAAGTAAATGCCTGTAGGTACAAAACAGTTGGAATCGAGGTTTTGGGTGTTACAAGGGATTGCTATTAAGTCAAATCAAGAGCACAAAACTTGATAAGTAAAGAGCCCTAAGTTTCGATACCTTGACAGTGAACGAACATGTGAGAAACAACCTGATGGATCGAATTAGCTAGCTAGCTAGGTTAAGGAAAATGCAAATGCGTGTGAGAAACAACCTCATTACAGATTCTTCTGTTTCTTCCTCCATGACACGAATCACGATCGAAGCAAAACCCTTAGCAACGAGCGATTCTTGTTTTAATTAGGAAGCAGCAGATAACAATGAATCAAGAGATTAGAGCGCATGCATCTAGGAACAACAGAAGATAGGTGTGATCTGATGGAATGAATATGATACCGTAGATTACGAGTAACAACTACCGAATGGTCGTGAATCAACACAGCTTCTGTCACTTCGAACTACCGAATGTGTGTGTGGAATTGAGATCGATTTGTGTGATCCAAGGGTGTATCGTCAGGATTTCAGTTAGGGTTTTAGGAGGGTCCGTATATAACTATATATTGCACTTCGATCGTGAGGATTTCTGTTAGGGTTTTAGGAGGGTCCGTATGTATTGCACTTCGAAAATTCATTTGGGGAAATGATTTGGGAGATCTAGTAGAGATCTGGTTTCTTATTAGAAGAGAATCCACACTATTAAACTTTAGAGTTAATTACACAAATAGTCCCTCTGGTTTATTTAAGGTAACAAGTTTAAGCATTTAGGGTTTTAAGTAACAAATTTGGGTATTATGATTTCACTTTTATAACGAGTTTGAATAATAACACTAACAGATATTATATTTTCTATTAAATTTAAACAAAATGACTAAAATACCCTTTGAGGGCTAATTTGTAATTATCTATCTCTTCTATTCTAGGGACCATTTGTGTAATTAAATATAAATCCCTGGTCTCCCGAACGCCTGCCCACCCTCCCACCGCCGGCGCCACCCGCCACCACCTGCTCCCCCCAGCTCTGGCGACACCACATCTAATACTTAAAACCTAAACCTCTATCACAGTCAGCTTCTCATAATCCCTAAAACCTAAATCTTTTTCAAAACCCTAAAACCCAATTTGGAGATACTTGATTTTAGGGCTTATAAATATATCTTTGAACCTAGGGTTAGAAGCAGCATCAGTGGTTGTTCGACGGAGATGAAGCAACAATGGATGGTGCGATGGCGATGATAATGCGATGATGATGGTGGTGATGATGCGATGATGATGATGATGATGACGGTGATGCAATTGATGTGGGTTTCGTAGAAATTAGACGGTGAAAATGGTTCAATGGTCGGAAGTAGTGGTGGTTGGTTGCACTAAATGATGGTGGTTGGTTGCACGGTCGGTGGTCGACGGTGGTTAAGATGAAGATGGCGTTGTGGTGCGGTTGTTGTTTCATTTCAAGAGATGAAGACGACGACGGTGGTGGTCGGTGGTGACCGTGGTGGTGGTCGGCCATGGTGGTGGTGAAATTAGTCTAGAACTGAAAGTTAAAGTATATATATATATATATATATATATATATATATATATATATATATGTGTGTGTGTGTGTGTGTGTGTATGTGTATATATATTAAATTACACAAACAATCTTTTATTTGTATTAAATGACATAACCAATCCCTCTATTTATATTATAGTCCTTGTAAAGTGAAAAGACAAAAATGCCCTTAGATATAACAAACGCCTATACTGTTAATACCTTAACTCGTTACAAATTGAAAATACAATACTCAAACATGTTACTTGAAACACTTAGTACTCAAACTTGTTATTTTGGATAAACCACAGGGACCATTTGCGAAATTAACACTAAACTTTATATGTTTTAATTAGTTTTAGTAAACCCGTGTATTATATGGGTCGAATAAATAAAATATTAAATAGAATTAAAAATTTGTAAATAATAAAATGATATTTTAATATAAGATATTATTGAAATCCTTCTTATTATAAATAAAATATTTATATGTTTTAACGAGTTTCAGTAACCACGTGTACTATACGTCTATACGGGTCTGCTATTGTCACGTTTGAACGTGACATTAACATATCTCATTTAAACAAAACATGACAACAATAGATCTCAATCGAACAACAGTACACGTTCAAACAAAACGTGCAGATTAATTGAAATATCACATTAGACCTTAATCGAACAACATTTTAATCGAAACGACCCGTCTCATAAGTCGCTTCATGCTTTTTTAAGTTTTAATTTAATATTAATTGATTAATTTATTTTAATTGTATAATTATGGTGTTCAGAAAAACTAAAATAACCCTCACATTTAACGGAGTTTTAACGGGGTTTTAACGTTATTAGTGGAGTGGATAACTATCTAAAATCTACTCAAATCAAGGTTTAAAAGCTATTTAAAAAAAATTATCCCAACCACACCAAAGATCCAAAAAACCAACCCAAAAATCATCCAAAACAAACAAAAAAAAAAAAAAAAAAAACTTGTATACTGTATTATGTATAATTTAGTTGTCTTAAAAATTCTCGGTTTGGAAATTTATCGCGCAATTGGATTGGTTTAACCCATCCAGGTTTGAATCCTACTCCACTCATTTCAATGATTTACCTTTTCTTTAATTCGCTCATATATATGCACATATCTATATCGATCGATATGCATCAATACACAAGTAGAAACCCAAGGACGATCTGTACAAACTATTGTCCTCGATGTTCAATTTCTTGAACTGCTTTTCGAAAACATCACCACCCAGAAGGTTTTTTCTAATTGTGAGTTTCCTCCTTATGGGGTTAGGGGTGCGGTCCCAACTAGGAAAACGGATAGATGAGCCCGATTAAGATAACTCCTATTATAAGAACAAGGTCCTACATTTTCCGTTCAAAATATTTTTATTGACTAGAATTTGTGTTAATCTTTTAGTTAACAACCTAACTAAACTAGACCCATTTAGAGCTTAGGCCGGTCACACCCTATTGCTCTATCTAATACATGCGAAGCCTATACCAACAAAACATGAAGAAAAACTCTACTTTGCGGACCGCCAAAGATCTAGTTACTATTAGAAACTAGATCGAATAAACGATGAGGTTTCCCACTAAATCCCTAAGGTACCAAAAATAACCAAAACGACAAATTAACATTGTAAAAAATAAAAAATAGTCAATCTAAAATAGATATCACATAAATCAATAAGTGAAAGCAGAGATGCAAAAATTATGCTATGCCAACTAAAGTATTTCAATAACTCAAAAGTGCACAACAAAGAAATTAAGCATTACTAACTAATTGTTGGCGGCGTGCTATGAAGCAAACTATAATTTGCCAACACCATAATCAAGTGAGGTAATTATTATCTAATTATAGAATGACTAATAAAGATTTCCCGTTAACTTTCCAAGAGCATTCTTTCAAATTCTCATTATTATAATTACACTAAAAGCTACTTTTTTTCTTTATTATTTTCAATTAAATAATATTTTTTATACCTTTATAATTATCTTTTCTTTATCTTCCACTCACAACCACTTTCACAAAATAAAAGAAAATTTATAAGGCCCAAATATATATATATATATATATATATATATATATATATATATATATATATATATATATAAACAATAGCATTTTCGCTCTTCTCCACTCTAACCATTCCCTATAATATAAGAAACACACTCATAATAATATATAAAACCTATTGTAAAGGCTCAAAGGTACCAAATATAACCAAAATGAAAAGTCAACATTGCAAAAAGATAGTTAATCTAAAATGGATATAAAATAAACCAATAAGTGAAAGCAAAGACGCAAAAAAATAAATTATGCCAACTAAATTATTTGAATATCGCAAATAAACAATAGCATTTTCGCTCTTCTCCACTCAAACCATTCCCTATAATATAAGAAACACACTTATAATAATATAATAATATATGAAACCTATTGCAAAGGCTCAAAGGTACCAAATATAACCAAAATGAAAAATCAACATTGCAAAAAGATAGTCAATCTAAAAATGGATATAAAATAAACCAATAAGTGAAAGCAAACACGCAGAAAAATAAACTATGCCAACTAAAGTATTTGAATATTGCAAAAGTGTGCAATAAATAAATTAAGCATTTTTGACTAATTGTTGGAGGCTTGCTTAGGAAGCAAAAAAATAGAGGCAAAATATCACCATAAAATGGCAACACTTATAATAATTAAAAAAAGTTATTGCAATTCAAAATTAGACATTTACATGCAAACTAGTACTTTTCAAGTTGTAATTCAAGCCAAGTTCAATAAAGAACTACTCTAGTATCCAAAAGTTTTGAGTTTAATCATTGATTCAGTAAAGAACATATCGTGAGCTCACACAATCACATTTCACAAAATAATCCATCTAAAATGGATATCAAATAAATCAACAAGTGAATGCAAAGATGCAAATATTTAACTATGCCAACTAAAGTATTTAAATAACACAAAAGTGCACAACAAAGAAATTAAGCATTACCAACTAATTGTTGGAGGCCTGCTAGGAAGCAAAAAAAAGGAAACAAGGCAAAATATTAACATAAAAGGCAAAATAAATGGAAGAAAACTCTACTTTTTCAACACCAAAATCAGGAGATCTTAATATTATCATAATCTAGAATGACTAGTGAAGTTTTCCCACCAACTCCCTAAGCTATCAAAATTAACCAAAATGGAAAATCAGCATTGCCAAAAGATAATCCATCTAAAATGGATATCAAATAAATCAACAAGTGAATGCAAAGATGCAAAAAATTTTACTATGCCAACTAAAGTATTTCAATAACTCAAAAGTGCACAACGAAGTAATTAAGCATAACTTACTAATTATTGGAGGCCTGCTAGGAGGCCAAAAAGAAGCCAAAATATTAACATAAAAAGCAAAATAAATGGAAGAAAAACTCTACTTTGCCAACACCAAAATCAGGAGAGCTAAATATTATCATAATCTAGAATGACTAATGAAGTTTTCCCACTAACTCCCAATGGTATCAAAAATAACCAAAATGGAAAATCAACATTGCAAAAAAAAATAGTGATAAGAACTTTGTTGGATTGATTGAATTAAAAGCGAGTACACATAGAGTGGTCCTTCTCGAGATGGACTGATCTCCAAACATAAACCAAGAATTCAAATACTAAAACCTTCTCTGCTAAACTAGAACATCAAAACACACATATATAGACTAATATAGCTACTAACCGCCCACTAAGTCCTACCCACTAATCCTAAATAACAGGATCACCCACCTCCCCAGCTCCTGGCCCAGCCCCTATTTTCCAGCCGAACCATGTTAACTGGGTCAGCCCCGACCCAGACTGATCCATTGGGATCGTATTAGATAGTCTGTCTAAAATGGATATCTAATAAATAAATTAATGAATGCAAAGATGCAGAAATTTTACTATGCCAACTAAAGTATTTCAATAACTCAAAAGTGTATAACGAAGAAATTAAGCATTACTTACAAATTGTTGTAGGCCTGCTAGTAAGCAAAAAAGAAACAAGGCAAAATATAAGCATAAAAGGCAAAATAAATGGAAGAAAATCGCCAACACTAAAATCAAAAGATCTATATATTATCATAAATTTAAAATCTAGAATGACTAGTGAAGTTTTCCAACCAACTTCCTAAGGTACAAAAAATAACCAAAATGGAAAATCATCATTGCAAAAAAAAAAAGATAATCCATCTAAAATGGACATCAAATAAATCAATAAGTGAATGCAAAGATGCAGAAATTTTACATTGCCAACTAAAGTATTTCAATAACCAAAAGTGCACAACGAAGAAATTAAGCCTTACTAACTAAATGTTGGAGGCCTGCTAGGAAGCAAGAAAAACAAGGCAAAATATTAAACATAAAAGGCAAAAGAGTTAAACGAAAGGTAAACTCATATCCAAAGGGGAATTACAAATGATCGAATGATCAAAATAGATAAATAAAACGTGTACTTTTCCCCCACTTGGCGGAGGCTAACTATGGATTGAGTCATCTTTTATATAACCAAAACCCGGTGATTAAATATAAACTAATATCCAAATGAGTATTACAGTAAAGTATTACTCAAAGTCATATAAAACAAAAGGATGCTTACAGTGCAAAATCAAGTAACACTACTAAAACAAAATGACATAAAAAATTAAAAAAAACTAAAACCACTTAAAAGATAAATTCAAGATGTATTTTTCCCCACTTGGCGGATGCTAATTATGGATCGAGTCAACTATTATATAACAAAATAGGTAAATCAAATAGAAACTCATATCCAAAGGGGTATCACACATAATCAAATGATCAAATAATAATAAAATTTAAATAAATAATGAATTTTCCCCCACTTGACGGATGCTATTTATGGATCGAGTCAACTATTAAAACCAACCACGAACTCGTTAATAAAAGATAAACGCATATCCAAAGGGGAATTACAAATGATCAAATGATTTTTCCCCCAACTTGGCGGATGCTAATTATGGATTGATTCAACTTTTATATAACAAAAACCCGGTGATTAAATATAAACTCATATCCAAAGGGGTATTACAATAAGTATTGCTCAAAGTCATAAAACCAAATGATGCTTACACTAAAAAATCAATTAACACTACTAATACCAAATGACATACAAAATTAAAAAAACTATAATCACATAAAAGTTAAATAAAAGATGTATTTTTCCCCACTTGGCGGATGCTAATTATGGATCGAGTCAACTATTAAAACCAACCAAGAACTCGTTAATAAAAGATAAACTCATATCCAAAAGGGAATTACAAATGATCAAATGATTTTTCCCCCCACTTGGCGGATGCTAATTATGGATTGAGTCAACTTTTATATAACAAAAACCCTGTGATTAAATATAAACTCATATCCAAAGGGGTATTACAGTAAGTATTACTCAAAGTCATATAAGACCAAAGGATGCTTACAGTGAAAAATCAATTAACACTACTAATACCAAATAACATACAAAATTAAAAAAACTAAAATCACATAAAAGTTAAATAAAAGATCTATTTTCCCCCACTTGACGGATGCTAATTATGGATCGAGTCAACTATTAAAACCAGCCAAGAACTCGTTAATAAAAGATAAACTCATATCCAAAAGGGAATTACAAATGATCAGATATTTTCCCCCCACTTGGCGGATGCTAATTATAGATCGAGTCAACTTTTATATAACCAAAACCCGGTGATTAAATATAAACTCATATCCATAGGGTATTACAGTAAAGTATTACTCAAAGTCATATAAAACCAAAGGACGCTTACAATAAAAATCAATTAACACTACTAAGACAAAATAACATAAAAAATTAAAAAAAAACTAAAACCACTTAAAAGGTAAATTCAAGATGTATTTTTCCCCACTTGGCGGATGCTAATTATGGATCGAGTCAACTATTATATAACAAAATTGGTAAATCAAATAGAAACTCATATCCAAAGGGGTATCACACATAATCAAATGATCAAATAATAATAAAATTTAAATAAAAAATGAATTTTCCCCCGCTTGACGGATGCTATTTATGGATCGAGTCAACTATTAAAACCAACCAAGAACTCGTTAATAAAAGATAAACTCATATCCAAAGGGGAATTACAAATGATCAAATGATTTTTCCCCTAACTTGGCGGATGCTAATTATGGATTGAGTCAACTTTTATATAACAAAAACCCAGTGATTAAATATAAACTCATATCCAAAGAGGTATTACAATAAGTATTACTCAAAGTCATATAAAACCAAAGGATGCTTACAGTGAAAAATCAATTAACACTACTAATACCAAATCACATACAAAATTAAAAAAACTAAAATCACATAAAAGTTAAATAAAAGATGTATTTTTCCCCACTTGGCGGATGCTAATTATGGATCGACTCAACTATTAAAACCAACCAAGAACTCGTTAATAAAAGATAAACTCATATCCAAAGGGGAATTACAAATGATCAAATGATTTATTCCCCACTTGGCGGATGCTAATTATGGATTGAGTCATCTTTTATATAACCAAAACCCAGTGATTAAATATTAACTCATATCCAAAGGGGTATTACAGTAAAGTATTACTCAAAGTCATATAAAACCAAAGGATGCTTACAGTGAAAAATCAATTAACACTACTAATACCAAATAACATACAAAATTAAAAAAACTAAAATCACATAAAAGTTAAATAAAAGATGTATTTTTCCCCACTTGGCGGATGCTAATTATGGATCGAGTCAACTATTAAAACCAACCAAGAACTCGTTAATAAAAGATAAACTCATATCCAAAGGGAAATTACAAATGATCAAATGATTTATATCCCCACTTGGCGGATGCTAATTATGGATTGTGTCAACTTTTATATAACCAAAACCCGGTGATTAAATATAAACTCATATCCAAAAGGGTATTACAGTAAAGTATTACTCAAAGTCATATAAAACCAAAGGATGCTTACAGTAAAAAATCAATTAACACTACTAAAACAAAATAACATAAAAAATTAAAAAAAAACTAAACCACTTAAAAGATAAATTAAAGATGTATTTTTCCCCACTTGGCGGATGCTAATTATGGATCGAGTCAACTATATATACCAAAATTGGTAAATCAAATAGAAACTCATATCCAAAGGGTATCACAAATGATCAAATGATCAAATAATAATAAAATTTAAATAAAAAATGAATTTTCCCTCACTTGGCAGATGCTAATTATGGATCGAGTCAACTATTAAAACCAACCAAGAACTCGTTAATAAAAGATAAACTCATATCCAAAGGGGAATTACAAATGATCAAATGATTTTTCCCCCCACTTGGCGGATGCTAATTATGGATTGAGTCAACTTTTATATAACAAAAACCCGGTGATTAAATATAAACTCATATCCAAAGGGGTATTACAATAAGTATTACTCAAAGTCATATAAAACCAAAGGATGCTTACAGTGAAAAATCAATTAACACTACTAATACCAAATAACATACAAAATTAAAAAAACTAAAATCACATAAAAGTTAAATAAAAGATGTATTTTTCCCCACTTGGCGGATGCTAATTATGGATCGAGTCAACTATTAAAACCAACCAAGAACTCGTTAATAAAAGATAAACTCATATCCAAAGGGGAATTACAAATGATCAAATGATTTATATCCCCACTTGGCGGATGCTAATTATGGATTGTGTCAACTTTTATATAACCAAAACCCGGTGATTAAATATAAACTCATATCCAAAAGGGTATTACAGTAAAGTATTACTCAAAGTCATATAAAACCAAAGGATGCTTACAGTAAAAAATCAATTAACACTACTAAAAAGTAGATCTCAAACTTATAATAGTAACATAAAAATCAATAATCAAAAGAATTCTTCCCCACTTTGGCAGATGCTAACACTTAAAGCTAAATGGGTATCACAGATGATCAACTAAAAATAAAAGCTAAATAAAAGATATATTTTTCTCCACTTGGCGGATGCTAACTATGGATTGAGTCAACTATATTAAACCAAAACGGGTTAATTAAATATAAACTAATATCCAAAAGGGTATTACAAAAATATATTACTTAAAATCATACAAAACCAAAGGATGCTATCGGTGAAAAATCAATTAGCACGACTAAAAAGTAGAGTTCAAATCATAAACTAATAAGAATAATATAATAATCAATAATCAAAATAGTGCTTCCCCAATTGGTGGATGTTAACATTGAAAAGGAGACAAAATTCCATAACCTGGATTATTGACAAATGATCTCAAATCAAAAAGAATATTTAAGTATTATTTTAGTTATCGAATAACATACAAAATTAAATGAACTAAAACCTTACAAATTGTCAAAAACCACATAAATAAAGTACCATTTTAATAATGTTGATTAAAAGAAGGTCTGAAATCCAAGAGGGTAAAAGTTTATGGTTATTAAACAATCGATAAGTTAAAGTAAGAACGCAAAAACTATTCACAATGATTGTCCATTTGTAAATTGCACATCCAACACAAAAAGGCTAAATCGTCTAAAAATGGCAGAACAAGTTCATAAAAAAAGTATTGAAATTCAAAATAAAGAAATTATTAGAGTATGCAAACCACTACTTCAAGTAGTAATTCAAACCAACTTCAATCAGACAACTATTAACTACGCTAATCTCCAAACATGAATGGGTTTTGTTCATCTTTTTAATATCAACAATGATTTTGCAAATTCAAGAAAAGATAAATTTGTTCCACACAGTGCCATATCTTCCGAGTGACTTTTTAATTCAAAAGTTATTTACAACTTACGTCGCACATAGAAGCATATATCCACACATAAACAAATTTTACAAATAGTCAAATACGTGGTCTACACATCCAAAGAAAGGTAGCTTTGTGCATATAGGGTCAGATATTCACAATGATTTTTGAGTTCCAACAATAGTTTTGCACATCACGTTCACAAATAAACACATATTCACATAAACATGTTATACAAATGGGCATTCCTTAAGTTCAAAAGAAGTTAAATTTCTTCACATAGGATCAGACATTCACAATAATGTTTGAGTTCAACAAGCATTGAACAATTATGTTCACATGAAATCAGATATTCACACAAGCAAGAGAAAGCTATATATGTAGAATGTTTAAAATAACAATCATGAGAGCTAAAACTTCTTACGGCTTTAAATAAATCAATTAGAAGAAAATCAATTGGGATCAATTGTCAAGGAGTACATTCACAGAATCATATATGAAAATCGAGGAAAACGACATAACCCTAATACACATCTCACAAATTCAAAGAAACAATCAGAACAAAACACCTCAAAATTTTCGTCAAACTAAACCCTAATGTTATCGATTTTCAATTACTCAGGAACTTGAAAATCAAATTCAGAAAATTAGGGGAAACGACCACACACAACCCTAATAGGTAATTAACAAAATCACCACCACAAGAAACAATAAAATAAGTCGAAATTTGTGACGAATGAAACCCTAATGTAATCTCAATTTAAGTGCTCAAGAACTTGTAAAACAAGTTCAGAAAATTGAGGAAAATGACATAACCCTGATACACATCTCATAAATTCACGAAAACAAGAAACAATCAAAACAAAACACCTAAAAATTTTCGTCAAACTAAACCCTAATGTTATCGCTTTTCAATTACTCAGGAACTTGGAAATCAAATTCAGAAAATTAGGGGAAACGACCACACACAACCCTAATAGGTAATTAACAAAATCAGCACCACAAGAAACATTAAAATAAGTCCAAATTTGTGACGAATGAAACCCTAATGTAATCGTCAAGAACTTGTAAAACAATTTGAGAAAGTTAAGGGAAACGTACCGATGAGCGATTATTTGCAAGAATCAGGTCGTCTTCCTCCAAAATTTAGATGAATGGATTATTTCCAACAGTAAACGATTTGCAGAAGATATAAAAAGCGTTTGTTTTAACAGTACTCGTATGTATTCTCTGGAGTAGATTGTTTGCGATCTTGCCTGTATTGTATACAAGGAGTGACTGGTATTAGAATCAGTACCAAAAGTTGTCGAAGATGATGAAGAGAAAGATGCGTAATCGAACATGAGGATTTCTGTTAGGGTTTTAGCCTTCGAAGATGATGAAGAGAAAGATGCGTAATCCAAGGGTTTATCGTGAGGATTTTAGCCTTCAGGAAGGGATATGTATATATTACACCCCGAATATCAATTTGGGGAAACGATTTAGGAGATCTCTTGGAGATCTTGTTTATTTTATTATTATTATTATTACAACACCACTACTAATTAATTATTCTTTCAAAATAAGACAACCCTCTCTTCTTCACTTATTTTTTTCTTTTCTTTTTTATTTATAGAAATGATGTCTCGTTTGTTTAACTACTTAGACCTTTTGGTTCACATATGGTCCTTACTTAGTCCTTACTAACCAAACGATCTTTAATGTTAGCGCGTACACAATTCAAAGATAAACGCTCGTGAAACTTAAAACGGTTCAGGACCGGAATGGATTAGGTTATACTCGTTAATTACAAGAACCTAGTCATCTTAATGTATTAATATGCTAAACTAGAAACTAGTATGTTACATGGGTTGAACAATATATAAAAAATCATCACAATCTTTTTATTATTAACAAATAGTAATTATCTTAATTTAAACAATATCAACTGAAGACCACTCAAGACCTTATGGTTTGTTTGATTTGTAAAAAAAGACGCTAGTGTACCTAAAGCTACGCCCTTGTTCTAATAGTACAAGCTCGCTATAAATTCTAAACAACTTGTAGGGTCTAAGGAGTGGCTGTCTAATCACAACTGTGGTGTATTACTATGCATTTCAAAAAAAAATGTATTGTTTTTCGTTCATAAAATTATGAACAGAGTCACAATGTAAAAATTTTAAACTGAAACCAACATTATATCCAATTTCCCATCAAACCCTAACAAAACTAACCATTACAATATAAAGTAAAACAAAATAAAAAAACAAGAACTAAATAACAGAGCTAACTATTAAAACATAAAATAAAACATAAAATAGAACTTACAGATTGATTTGACTTTAAAAATTTTTATTTTTGGTCAAGACTTAAATAATTTTTCTTGTACCCAAACCCCTCTTAACTTCTATCAAAACTTACATCAGGTAAAATTTTGTTGAACATCCACTAATTGTTACTGTATGTGTATATCAAACAAATCAGATCACTATGCAACACTTAATGAAGTTTTGATAACTACAAACCTCGAGAAACCAACAATAATGAATCGAAGCCCTAGTTGAAATCAATCAATGAAAATTGAATTTAAACAGTTCCAACACACGAAATTTGTTGATGCATAATCATAATCATATAATGCTCATAATCATACATAAAAACCTGAATTTCAAGAAGCAATTTAAAATGGAATTGTGATAAAAATTGAATTAAAAACATGCCTTTATAAACTTGTCTAATGTAGATAAGAGATAAATAGTAGCGGGTCTTTAAGATCCCTTAATGGAAACTGCATTCCCTGATAAAACCAAATCAAAATCGAACCAAAGTGAACCTTCCTTTAATCAAATAGAAGGATCCATATTTTAGAGCATTTGAACTTGGTCACACCAATACCTACAAAAAAAATTAAAGAAATATAATTCAAGAAAGAATATAAAAATCTTTTCACTTGATAAAATGTATTGATATATTTATCTTTAACAAAAACATATTCAATTATTGAAGTTTATTAAATATGGATGTGGTAGTAAGCAAGACTGATGCTTGAGAAGCAAAGCAAAGATGTTAATTGTTACCTTGGTAATCAATTAATAATGGAGAATGAGGTGTTAATGAATCCTTATTGTGCTTTTACAAAGCATCAAACTTAATTCACTTCTTCAAGGGGAAACAAAACTTATAGTTGTATCGTACTTCACAACAGTCAAATTAAACAATAGCTGAGTGACCCTTAGTTTCAAATCAGTTAGTATACTCGTATTCAAAGTGCATCTCTAATTAGTTAAATAAGCAATCATAAACACATCATCCTAAGTATGAAAAAAAGGAATGAAGATTTACCATGAAAATCTACATTGTGGAACTTCCCTATTACTAATCTGGTTTTCTTTTCCCAGCCGTATATTGAAATTTTGTATCCCTTAAGAACCGAGTCCAATGTAAAACTGGACAATTAGAGCGCGCGGGTACGAACTACCACCACACCAAACGACTCCGTAGCCCTACTCTCATCGCTCAACCGCCGATCAATTTCAAAAGTGAAAAACAACGGAATAAAGGAATTATGTGGATGGTTTCGTAGAATGCTTATCAATAAATAAGAAATATAAACATACCTTTAGAGAATATACCAGATAGATAGACGATTGATAAGAGAATGAACAAAGGAGGATGAGCAATTGGAGAAGAAATGATGTAAAGGATGTGCGGGTGAAGGAGATTAGGGTTTCAAGTTCACTCACAAATGTGTTGAACACCCGATCAACCCCTTTGATGGGAAGATTTACACATCGAAATGGAGGAGAAAGGTGAAACGACGAGCAATTAGGCTTTGAAACATACATTTGGTGGTCGGTGGGAACAAGTAGCGGGTCAAGAAAAGGATCCGCGTGAACATGTTTTCGGGTTAGGTGTTTACGAGGGAAAAAATTAGGGAGAGTGATTTATGTTTTGGCAAGTGTATTGTGCTTGTAATCATTTACTAGGTTAGAAGATTATCATCCGTATTGTACATGTGGCTTTAACACATAAAATATTAAATAATTATAATAAAATTTTAAAAATTATAAAATAATATTTTTAAATAAAATATGATCAACAACAATAAATATTTAATTGTTTTTAAAACATTTTGGTTTTTAATTTCATTTAAAAAGATCATCCTTATAAAACTGAAGGAAAAAAACGGATTTAAAATAGTTTACATTTTCAAAAAGGATTTTAGTTTTATAAAATTTGAGTATCTGATACACTTTTTAAAGTGTGTTTTTTAATAAAATAAAACTAGCTTTTAATTTTTACAATATCAATTCATTAAAAGAGATGCGGGAAAATAAAAAATAAAAAATAAAAGTTGGCACGTGAAATCTCAAAACCTTCTTCAGTTTTTTAAAAGATGTCTCCTTCACTAGAGTACTTATTGTTAATGTGTACACAATTTACAGCCAAATGTTCGTTAAACTTATACCATTTGGGACCGGAGCTAAGGATGCCCCTTATAACACAAACCCACGTATTTTAAACAAAATTGAAAATAATGATAAGGGCCATAGAATGTCAAACAACATTGAAATTATGTTGGTCAGAACTTCAACTGGGCATTGTAAGCAAACTATTTTATTGTTTCTTTTTATTTTGATGCTTCAGCTATAAGACCATATAATGAACCTCTTGCACCATTTTAATGTTTAATGCTCTTCTTCTCCAACATTTGCTTCATATTGTCATATGCTAGACCTTTATGTAATGATAGTTCAAAATATTATAGTCTTGGAGTAAATGATGTCCTAAAGAATAAACCGTTTGTAACAACTAAAATTCACAGTTCTATAAAGACTCTAAGCCTCTATATGTATGTTATCATGTTTCATTTCTTCCATTCTAAAAAACAATTTCATATAGGCAAGTGAGGAGCGTGAGAAAGAAGCAAAAGACAAAAACAAAACAACAGCCAGAGGAAAGTGTCAACAAACCTGAAAACTCTTGTTCAGAAACCATTGACCGTAGTATTGAAGAAGAATTAAGCAGACACAGGGAACAAGGAAATAAAATCCAACCTGGAATCAGAAAACCAAGCTGACAGAACAGAAGATACAAATGAGATGAAAGATGAGGCTATCTTGTCTTAAAAGGTATGTTGGAAAAACAACCAAACTTGGACAACCTGAGGAACAAAACATTGAGAAAGTCTAAATGAAACCATAACTGAAAAGACTGAAAGACAAGATCACAAAAGACGGAGTTTCATCCAATGTATCCAATGACGGTATAGAGCATGTAAACGAATGTATTACTAAAGAAGAAAAGTGCTTTGCAGATGGAATTACAAAAGAGACAGAAATCTCAATACTAGAGCATGAGCCTGTAAAAGAACAAAATGACAGTCAAGATGAAGTATCAAGTGAAAAATTTACTGACTCAAATGAAACAACAGCAGTGGAACCTCAAAAAGATGTCAAGCCCTCCAGTTCACTAGAAACTTCAACAGAAGAAACTTCACATTCAGATGAGGCAAAGGTAGAAGGTGAAATTTTGCCAAAAGAAGAACTTGAATCTGTCGCTGAAAAGCATATCCTAGATGTAATGCCCAAATTAGAAGGTTCAAAGATGAAAGAAGAGTGCCTTATTTCAGCAACAAAAGAAACTAAAAGTTATGAGGTCAGACATAAAAAATAATATCCTTACAGTTCAAAACATCTTTTTTGCATTTCTTATGTGTTTTAAAATAAAGCACATCTTGCTGAGCGTATTTGTTTTTGCCTACTTACATGTTAGCTTCACTATTTAACCTGCAGCTCACTACTTCCTTTTTTTATGCAAAATAGAATATAAAAACACACGGATCAACACAACAACCAGAGAACTCATACAGCGCCACTGAAGAAAACATTACGCAAGTAGAACAAACTGGTGAGGTCAATTTGCTGAATGAAAATAGAGATATGAAAGAGGATCTACACAAAAAAGTCAACTTAATAGCACAGAGGACCGCAGTGAGATGGTAGAAGGTGTCATCTTGGCTGAAGAGGTGATTAAGACATAAATTCGCGTTAACTTTTTTACATATCAAGTCATCAAAGATGCCTACTTACATAAAAGTTTTATAAATTGATCAGGTGCCTTTGGAGATAGAAAACAAAAAGGGAATGAATGACTTTAAAGAACAGACTGTTGAGAAAGATAATTATTCCCCAGAACCAGAAGAGAAATCAGCACAAAATCAAAAGGAAATAGTACATGAGGTCAGTGCCATTGATGTGGGTTTCGTACAAATTAGACGGTGAAAATGGTCCAATGGTCGGAAGTGGTGGTGGCTGGTTGCACTAGATGGTGGTGGTTGGTTGCACGGTTGGTGGTCGGTGGTGGTGAAGATGAAGATGGCGTTGTGGTGCGGTTGTTGTTTCATTTCAAGAGATGAAGATGACGACGGTGGTAGTCAGTGGTGACCGTGGTGGCAGGTGGTGGTGGCCGGTGGTGGTGGTGTAATGAGTCTAGAACTGAAAGTGAAAGTATATATATATATATACACATATATATATATGTATATAAATGTATATATATATATATGTATATGTGTGTGTGTATGTGTATGTGTATATATATTAAATTACACAAACAATCTTTTATTTATATTAAATGACATAACTAGTCACTGTATTTATATTATAGTCCTTGTAAAGTGAAAAGACAAAAACCACGAAAAACCCCTAACTACAAAGAAACGATCGGTGAGGAAGAGAAAAGATAGGTCACCACCCAATCATTTTCTCTATCTTCTTATTTGATGTGTAAGAAAAGGAAGGTGTCAAGGACACATGCGCGCATGAAAAAATTTAGTTAGTCACTCAAAACCCAAACTATATATAAACAGAAAAATAAGGTGGCTGGAATCCGAAAACAGCAACAAGTGGCATTAACAATGCAATATTGATTGGTAATTGCAGCAGCTAACCGACATTTAATCATATCTATATGATTTATGAACACTGATGAGTAGTTAGGCGTTAAAGTGATGGGATTCTGGCCATGACATCGCTGACACCACCAGACTAATGCTACCAAGGATCTGTTCAAACCTAGCAACATCGATCAGCAATGATAACAGCGACACCTAATGAGCAGAAAACCACTACGAAAAACCCCTAACTACAAAGAAACAATCCGTGAGGAAGAGAAAAGATAGGTCATTGCCCAATCAATTTCTCTGTCTTCTTATTTGATGTGTAAGAAAAGGAAGGTGTCGAGGACACGTGCACACGTGAAATAATTAGTTAGACACTCAAAACCCAAACTATATAAGAACAATATATTAAGGGAAAACAACAGCATGTGGCACGAACAATGCTATATTGATTGGTAATTGCAACAACTAACCAATATTCAATCATATCAATATGATTTATGAACACTGATGAGTAGTTAGGCGTTAAAGTGATAGGGTTCTTGCCATGACATTGATAATACCACCAGACCAACGCTACCAAGGATCTCTTCGAACCTAGCGGCATCGCTCAGAAATGAAAACAGCCATATCGAATGAGCAGACAACCGACAGGAAAAACCCCTAACAAAATGAAATCGGTGAGCACGAGAGACTACAGGTCACCACCCAATCCTTTTGTGTATCTTCTTATATGAGGTGTAAGAAAAGAAAGGTGTCTAGGACATCAAACATTTGGACCAGAACATCAAAACCAATAACCCTGATAATTGAACATCAAAAATCTGGACAGAACATATCAGCTGTTCAGCACATTAAATAAATCAAACATCAAAGGTTGAGCATCAACAACGCCTAATTTGTGTTAGAAAGTCGTAAGTAGATAACAAGCACAATCAAGAGATTACACAGCATGATGAATAAATATAATATCAGAAGCAGAAACAGGATAAATTGGGTCAGATAAAATGCAAATGCGTATAAGAAATAGCCTGTTGATTACGAGTAATAACTAGTGAATAGAAGGCCTTAGTAAGATGATAACAAGCAATCAAGATATTACCAAACCGCAGGAACAAACATGAAGCAGATATGAGAAATTGAGAAATCAACAAACAATAAAAAGAAACAGTCGAAGTGAAATTAGGTCAGATAATTGTATGCAGATGCGTGTAAGAAACAACCTGATGGAATGAATATAGTCCCGATTACAAACCGAATCACACCTGATGCAGCACAGATTCTGACGAAGAGAAAATAGGTCAGATGATATGCGAAATTAGGTCTGATGATATGCAAATGCGTGTAAGAATCAACCTGACGAAGAGAAATTAGGTCAAATAATAGCGATTACGATGTATAGCCAATGATCGAAGAGTGGGTGGGTTTAGAGGGAAACCGAGTCGGTGCCTTTATTTTTGGCACCCCTTCTGCAAAGATACGCGAGATTATCTTATCGTGATTTTCTTTACATAAATAAATAACATATATCCATGTGTTCATATTAATTAACTTTATTTATCATATGATTAGCTTTATTAAACATGTGTATCACACGTGTTAAAAAAATAAAATAAAATTTTTATTAATTATTAAACGATATTCTAAATTAAAATATAATTAAAATTGCGTATAAGTGGGAACTATAAATAATAAAATAATGATATCAACTTTTTAAAATTTTGTTTTTAAGTTGTTTTTGTTTTTTCAAAAAAAAAACATTTTGTTTCAAAATAAAACGTACTCTCTTCTATAAGCTGTTTTTAAGCTCGGATAAGGTCTAACCCATTGGGCTAATCCAACGCACTCTCTTCTACAAAGAAGAGGCTTATTCTGCACTAGTGGTCATGTCTTCTTTACCTCTCCTTTATGATAGAGCCGGTCCTCATGATTCTAAGACCTGGTCACTCTCTGACAATCGATCGATGACTCTAACAATGTGCTAATTTGATATTGTACCATTATTATACGTTCATATTAGAAGTTGGCTTTGATCTTGCCTAGCTATCTATCATTATTGATATTAACTCTTATTGGCGTGGGTCACTAACTTGAAGATACCATTTTTTTTATGTTGGAAGATACCTCATTGTAAAAGTGAAATTTATCATAATTAAAATACATGTGATTAGTTCAATATTAAAAACGTGTTAGGCACATTAAATGATGAATCTACACGTGCATATTTCTTTTAAAAGGAATTGCATATATCTCAATCTTTACCTGAAAAATTACATATTTTTTTAAAACATAAGTTTGCAATGTATAAGTACAATACTTTTTAAGCATGTTTTAAGAAAATATATAAGTTTACAAGTTTAGAAAGAGAAAGATATGCAAATGCTCATTTCTTTTAACCTCCACAATAGCTCATTTCAAAACTAGTAAGTTAGAATATAAATTGGTATGCGCGTATTTAATATTAATATTATATTTTTTTTTTGACCGGCAATATTAATATTATATAATAAAGCTTTTTAGTTTTCGCTTTACGCCGTTTTAAAATGAAATGTCTATTACTTTAGTTCTCGAGCGATCACCACGGCCACCACATCCTTTATATTGTAGAAAAACAAACGATAGGACCATTAAATTTTCAAGTTATCAACAAAATCTATAACAATAGTAATATCACTGGCATTATCTTTTATGTGTTATATACAAGTATGTTATGTATTTATATGTTCTCAACGTATTAATAGTTCTTAAAGTTAATAACTCCAAGAAACATGTAATTTTCCATTTTTTTAAAAATTTCTTTCTTGGTAAAGACTTTTCTAAAGCAGCAATATATGTTCGTAAAAACCTCCAAAAAAACCGTTATCCAAGAACATCAAAACACACACCAAATCCGATGAGTATGGATCCAATGCAGTTTTCGTTGTAGTACTATCACAACATGTACGAATTAAACTTTTATGTTGCAATTATCAAAGGACCACAATAAATATCGCTTTGGTTTCTTCGGTTTTCCCTTTTGGTGTTGGCAGTTTCATGTTCTTGAAGCTTGTTTTCTTTATTGTTTCCGTTTTGGAACAATTTCTGGTGTGATGATGAAAAAGACACCTTGATCTCCGCAAAGAAACATATATTTGTTTACAGATTATGAAATCTTGAATCACAATTGCCTATAAGTTTCATATTTTTTTCAATTATGTGAAGAAATTGTGGTAAAAATTATGCAATTTTGAACCCTAATCATCTTTCATTTGTGGGTCTTGTGGTTCAATTTCTTGATTATCATATTTGTTGGGATTGTTAAGAAAATTGTGTGTTTGATCTGATACAAGTGTTAAGATGGGTGTTATAAGCACCATTATGGGGGCTTTTGGTTTTGGGGTTGGAATTGCACTTGGACTTGTGATTGGTTATTTTCTCTTCATCTTCATCCAAAGTTCTGATGTTGAGGTTAGTTTCTTGTTCTTCACTCCTCGTTCTAATCGATTTAGCGCGTTAAAATAGCTTCATATTTGTGTTTCTTGATCTAATATGAGTGACTAGATTGAGCTTTAAGGTTTAAATCATAACTCGAAATGGTTATTTGTTTGTTTTACATTATCAAGACTCCTGAGGTTCGGCCTTTGGTTGATCAAGATGAGCCTACCCTGCAACGAATGTTCCCCGAGATACCAATTTGGGTGAAGAATCCCGATCATGATCGTGTATGTTATGTTTCTTGATCATCTTGTTAAGTAGGTTGTTTATATCTTAACTTTTGATTATAACTTTCATTGTGGTGTTCATTGGTTATGAATAGGTTGATTGGCTTAACAAGTTTATTGAACTAATGTGGCCATACTTAGACAAGGTACCTTATAGCTCTCATGTTGTTTTCATTCTTTTTACATTTGGCTAAGGATTTAATGACTGTTTTCAATGTTTTTAGGCCATTTGTAAAACCATACTCGCGACAACCGAACCCATGATCAAAGAACAGACTCCTCAATACAAGATTGATGAAGTAGAATTCGATTCACTTACATTGGGCAGCCTACCACCTACTTTTCAAGGTAAAACTTGTTTAAATCTCGAACAACATTAAACTTCTTGATCTTACTATTGTTATGAGATGTTAGCTTCTTTCAGGGATGAAAGTTTATACTACTGATGAGAAGGAGATAATTATGGAACCATCATTCAAATGGGCAGCAAATCCTAACATTCTTGTTGGTATTAAGGCGTTCGGGTTAAGACCCACTGTTCAGGTGGTTGATTTGCAAGTGTTTGCTTCTCCAAGGATTACTCTAAAGCCATTGGTTCCGTCATTCCCTTGTTTCTGTAAAATTCTAGTTTCTCTCATGGAAAAGGTGAACTAACAGTCTTTCTATATTTTGATGTTAAAAATGTATGCAACTTCAGTATTTCTAACTTAAAACCTTTGGTAATAGCTTTGCTAACATATGTTTGTTTTCTCAGCCTCATGTTGATTTTGGAATAAAATTAGGCGGGGCGGATCTCATGTCGATTCCTGGCTTGTATGGATTTGTGCAGGTATTGTATATTTTTCGGAGTAATTTTAACTTTTAGGATCTTGAAAAGCACCATTGTAGCATCATCTAACACCAATATAAGAGTGAAAGATAGAATTTTTTATAAAGATGATTCAAGAAAGCAAGAAACAACAGTGGAAATTGTTGGATTTCATCAATAATTTGACTTTTTTTACATATACTACCATCAATATTGGTCTTTGCTGACTTTTGTTTTTCTGTTTCTTTTCTTAAGGAGTTAATTAAAGATCAGGTTGCAAGTATGTACTTATGGCCAAAAGCACTTGAGGTACCAGTGTTGGATCCTGCAAAGTAAGTATCTGCCAGTATCGGTTTTCGTTCGTGTAATGAAATGCATAACGAGTAAGTTACATTTTGAAATGGCAGGGCTATGAAGCGACCCGTTGGAATGTTGAATGTAAAAGTAATAAAGGCTATGAAGCTTAAAAAGAAAGACCTTTTGGGTGCTTCTGATCCTTATGCAAAACTGAAACTAACAGATGACAAGCTTCCATCAAAGAAAACAACAGTCAAACACAAGAACTTGAATCCTGAATGGAATGAAGAATTCAATCTAATTGTTAAGGATCCCGAAGTTCAAGCTTTAGAAATCATGGTTTTCGATTGGGAATCGGTATGATTTTATGAATTACATGAAGATTGACTATAATTTGAAGTCAAAAGGTTTACTTGTTTGACTTGAAAAGTCAAAGGCATGAATTTTCTCTGTTATGTACTTATATAGGTAGGAAAACATGACAAAATGGGAATGAATCTAGTGCCATTGAAAGATCTTACTCCTGAAGAACCAAAGACTCTAACCCTTGATCTCTTGAAGAACATGGACCCGAACGACACGCACAACGAGAAGTCACGCGGTCAGATCGTGGTTGCTTTGTTGTACAAACCTTTTGGAGAAGACCAAATGCCAACTGATATTGAAGAAGTAAGTGCAACACAAAAGGCTCCTGCAGGAACTCCTGCAGGCGGAGGCTTGCTCGTCGTTATAATCCATGAAGGCGAAGATCTTGAAGGAAAACATCACACGAATCCATCCGTTCGCATGTTGTTCCATGGAGAAGAAAGAAGAACCAAGGTTTGTTTCTATATGTGCAGGCAGTTTGCTGGTAACATTTAGGTCTAGAGACTGAACAAATACGAACAGGGGCTTCTATATTCGTTAATCGTTTTAACTATAAATTTAGCCAGATAAACGAATATAAACGAACACCAACTAAAAGTAAACAAAAATATCCAAATTAAAATCTAATTACTATAATCATCACATATGATTCAACAATATACAACATTTAAAAAATAGGCAACAATATTCAAATTGAAGTCTAAATGGTAAATGATTTAGAATTTCTGTCGAAATGTAAATGAATATAAACGCAAGAATATGTTCATGATAGGAACACTACTAACGAAAAAAGATACTAAGCTCCACCCATTAATGAATATAAACACTCCACAATAACCGTAAATCAACAAATATAACTTAATGGATGTAAACTCATGTAAATTAGCAAACATGAATGAATGTATATGAACTATTGAGACATGTGTCAGATGGTTCATTGAGCGATCGGCTTGTTTGCGGGCATAGTAACATTATTACAATATTACTTGAGTAATCGCGAACTATTTATGAATTTTTGCAGCCAATGAAGAAGAACCGTGATCCAAGATGGGAAGAAGAGTTCACATTTACATTAGAAGAGCCACCAACGAACGAGAAAATGCATTTAGAAGTTGTTAGTACTTCCAAGAGAATGGGACTAATTCATCCTAAGGTACTACAATGGATCCTTAACTTTCACAACAAGATTTAAGGTTTTTAATTTTGTCTTGTTTTTTTTCTTTTTATAGGAATCTCTTGGTTATATTGATTTAAACCTCGCGGATGTCGTGGAGAACAAACGGATAAACGAGAAATACCACCTTATTGATTCAAAGAACGGTCGGCTTCAAGTAGAGATGCAATGGAGAGCTTCCGGCTAGATATGAACTCATGGTAGTGAAAATGTTGCATTCATCGTTTAAGTTTGTTTAATTATATTTGAGTTGTTATAGGAGGAAACTAAAATCTTTAACCAAATATATTCATGTAAAACGTACCTTTGAGTCTTTTAGTTAGCAGATGATAATGCCTTCAAAAGGTAACACTGACTACTTTTAGTATAATTTAATAGATTCTGGTGTTTCACTTAACTAGTAGACGTAAGCTCGCGTGTTGCGTCAGGTTATTGATGTTGGGGGATAATTTGTGATGCTCATTTTTAGTATAAAATTTATGTTGTGACATAAATGTAAAAAAAAAAAAAAAAAAAAAAAACGGAAAGTCATAACAATATATTTAAAATTTTACAAAATAAAAAGGAGGATAAAACGTGTTAGTTTACATAAAAAAAACGAAATCTTGAAGTAGCATAATTATTAACATGTGGTGCTTGGAGAATAAATGGTAAGATTCTTTACTTAAAGAATATCTCTTCATTTTAATTTGTTGTAAAATAACATCTAAATTATAAAATTGTTTTGAGTGTCACATGCTAGAGATGATAGAGGACATGAAAGTGACAAGAAGACATTTCCTCTTCCTTTCAGGGGACACTGCCGTTAACCTTCCACCTTTATAGCTTTCATGGCCCCTTTTGAATCGGCACTTGGTTTGGAAAAATTCCAAATACAAGTAATGTGTCATACTACCTGTATGATTATACGGGTCTTATAATAAACAATTTTCGTTGATATGATCTATGTGATAACGTCATATGTTGTATTGATAACATCTTTTGATCTATTCTTTTTTTCTTTTAAACAACAATAGTTACTCCTTATTACCACATAATCAACCTACAGTTGAAGGAATTCAAACCCACATGATATTTGTGGGAGGTATTTACTGATGTATCTATCTATATCAGGACATATGGGAAAGCAATCAACCGAAATCTATTTAAAAAATATTCAATCATTTCTCATATACTTTAATAACAAGATAATGGAAATAGTGTACATGACATGATCTAAATGTCTAGTTACATAAAAAATTATCCATGCTATTTGTGAAATTAACATATTTAAAGGTATAACTTTATCAAAGTTGTATGCTATATTTTTTCCGGCCAATATGCAAAATTTATCCATTTTTATAAATTTATTAATTTGGGACTTGAAACCAAGAGACATACCATTTAGGCCATGAGGTATAATTCATGTCATTCATTTTATATAGACGTTACATCATCCATCTTTTTCATTAATACACACTCATTAAACCCAAAAAGTTGTCTTGCATTCTAAATCTAATATAAAAATAAATTTAAATAAAATGAGGGAACCATCATAACTCTTTTACAAAATCAATAAAAACTTTCTCGCTCACTCCTTTTAATGCCTTAACACCCAGAGCGGTGGTGCTTCATGTTTGTTCGCATGTCATATCAACTCTCACGACTCGGGCTTAGAATATACTTGAAGCCTTAATTCTTAAATAACAATAGAAAAAAGAATTGTGGTATAATCTAACCAAACCCCAAAAGTCGAGGTTAATTTATAGTAGTATTTATTATCCTAAAACAAGAAGAAGCAGTTGTTGGCTGGTTGTCCCTCTGGTCTATTCTTGACGAGATTCTATATGGTGTTTGTATTCGCCGATCAAGATTTGTAGAGGTTGAAAGTAAGAGACAAAGAGACGGAGGTGAATTGATAATACGGAATTGAAGTTTCCTTGTGTTTTCTCTGCAATGGCTATCTGAAGTCTGCTATTCTCCCGGTGTGAATTCATTTATAGGGTAATGAATTCACTTCTATAGTTCTATTAGCTATTGATAGTAATCTTTAAAATCTGCTGACACAATTTTGAATTTTGAATTGTAGCTTTCATGACAAAGTATTTTGTACTTTCATGAGTAATTGTGTTTTGGGGCTGAAAGGTTTCTTGATTTGCTAATTGAATGCATTTGAAAAAACCTGAATCAAGTATTTGTTTTGAGTTTATATGTTTTTGTTTGGTATTTAGGGTTTTAGTTCTTGAATTCATCTTCTTTAGTTACATGATGGACTGATAGTATAATTTGGAGGCTCTGGTTGCATTATAGTATTGGCTTAATAATCAAGGATTAGCTTCATATGGTAATTTTCTCTTAATGAATTCAGATTAGCAATTCCACATAATATCGTATAGTACTATGGTTATATGCATTGTTTCATTATGAGATAAAGTTAGGTTTTTACTTCATGATCGTTATAAGGAGCCGGTGTTTCATATTCATATTGAATTTGCCAGAACTATATGCTTCTAAGTTGGACTTTATCATATGAGTTTTGATCTTGTAGACCTTAGGTTTTTCTTATAAACTTATAAATGCAAAGTGAAACCCTGTCATTATTAAAAAAAGATAGAATGTATATATTTTTTTGCGGTTGTTGTTTAACGTATGTTTAGACTTGTAAAAACATAATTTATGTATTTTCAATTTTAATTAGAGAACTATGAATAGGCATAAGGACTTGTACATAGTGCTGGTTAGATATAGTGGGCGAGAGGAAGAGGTAACTGCCTTACGTATCTCAATTAAAGCCACATGTGCAACTGTTTGTCTATACCTAAAGTTGCTTCTCTAAGTTGGGCATTGTATGATTTGTATCTGATATAAAAAAATTATTTGCACTTAAGGATAACACATATGACTTGAACTTGTACTTATTTGATTGTTTTCAACTTCTATTTTTTCATTTTATTAGGTCTTTGAGAAATGGTTAGGTGTGAGGATTGGTGTTCAAGTAGTTAACTAATTATTGCTAGCTAAATTTCTTAATTTATTTAGGTGGTTGTGGTATTTGTGTCTCTTACCTTACGACTTAAATGATATTCTATATCATTTATATTGTTGTCATGATGTCATCGACCATATATATTTGACCTAACTTAAAAATTGATAGCTATTATGTGTATGAAGTAGTAATCTTAAATAAACTTTTTTATACAGATGCAAGAAACCAAAGATGCACATGATGATGAAGGAAACATATAAGAGTCTAAAGATGACTTGAAACCATTGGTAATGTTCGATACGGTTCAACAAACAGATAAAGAGGACACCATGGATCCTGCAACCATGAATCCTGGTGATCCACCTGGTGTTAATAATGTCATTGATCCCACTACAAAAACTGATTTGGTAGAAAATGACAGTAAGCGTGATGATGTGAAAAAACATGTTGGTTGTCAAAGTGATGATGGTTCAGGAACTGGCTCACGTATTTCTGAACCATTAATCAAGGGTCAAGAAATGGAACCTATTGAGGGTTTGGATCATAAATGTGATTTTACAACCTCTCAAGTTTCTGAGGTGGCTCAAGAATCCAAAAGAGGATTCTCAGGTTTTGATTTGAATGAAGAGATATCGTTTGAAGATATACCTGAGAGCTTGTTGCTTGGGATCCACAGTATCTCAAAACAATCACCAGTTTGTCTTGATATCGATCTGAATGTTGCTGATGACAATGAGGATAAAGACGTGATCATATCCGGACTTCCATCTTGTGAGGAATCTAGTGTAAATGCATGCCCATGGAAACCAATCATGTTGAATTTGAATCTTAACAACTGCCAAAGTCTGTCTCAATCATGTTCATCGTCTTCATCATCGAAAGAGTCTTCAGCGAGAATTTTGATTTGAATTCTAATTTGAATAATATTGCTTCCTTAGATCATCAAAAGGCTGTTATTTCACTCTTCGGCGGTACCTAGGTTGAGGTGAACCATAGGGATATCGGTGAGGGTTGAAGATTTTTGGAGCCTGTAAGCAAGGTTGGTTGGGGGCATGATATAATTGCTTAATTTTGATTATTGTTAATAGTTCATTTATAAATTAATAGTGGTTTACTCTTTTACCTACTGCAAATTAGTCAATATAGCTTACTCACCGTCCATAGTTTAGCTTTTGTTTTCAGTTATTGATTAGTATTAACCGATGCTACAGCCGATGCTCGTGACGACCGTTGTTTTCAAATGATGCTGCTGATGTTTTGATTGTTGACAATGACTGTTGTTTTTCTAAGTCTTCCACTATCACATAGTGAATTGTAAGTTATTTTTAGTCATTTTCTTGCAGAGGTGGCAATGAGGTTTCTCCAAAGATTGGTTGCTACATGATATCATAAGTGAAAATACAAACAGAATGGATTGTTGGCCTAATTCTTCGTTCTAAAAAGGATGCACGAGACTGTGCTTCCTGCACATGTCTGTCAAAATTAAGCTTCTTGCTTTCATAATTTTTGAAATGGCAACTTCTAAAAGGCTGATATTTAAAAATGAACAAAAGGATGGTTCATATGTAAGAACGACTAAAACGATGGTGGGTATGTAGACGAGAGAGATATAGCTTTTTGCTGTAAATAAAGCAAAGCTTCATGTTTGTGAAATTATAATCTCACGCCTTAGCTTTCAAAACCTAAATGCCTTGAAGCGACTAGCGAAATCAAGCTTCCTTTCTATAAGTAGCTGCTAGGCTCTTGGAGTAAGAAAACATATGTTATACTCATATTAAGAGAAAGTGTAAAAATTGAAACTACATGATTAATGTTTTCTTTTCTAGAATTTGTATAGTAATAGTAATTTTTTTTAATTTGGATTATTACGTAATTTGGTTTTAAAAATAATTCACTTTTCAGTCGGTGAATTAATAAATCAGTAGGTTCCAACCCCTTTAAGAGGAAAACCACAACTGAAAAAACTCACTAGCTCAACCCTGGGTATTTTTGCTCAAAGTGATATTTAAACCCAAAACACACAACTATAATTTAATCATTTACACTCTTTACTTTTAGTTTCATTGCTAAATACAATCTGACTCATTTAATCATCATAGATTACCATTTAGTTTAACACTCAATTTTGCTCATAAGCATGATTATAAGGGAAAAGGGGAAACGTACACATTTCTTGTAAACGAAATCAAGAGAAAATAACGTGTAATTCGAGATCTTTATGATGATTATAGAGGTGAGATTGTTCTTGGCAATAAAAATAAAAATTAGAAGTTTCATTAGTTAAATTATAGTATTAATCATTATTAAACAAATAATACGTAATTATAATTATTAATATCCAATTTGCATAACAATTATAAAAACAACAACAATAAAGATAATGATAGTAATAATAGTATATTTAAACTACAACCCCAACACTTATCAATTATTTGGGTTAAAACATTAACAAAAACATTGTTCTCCCGTCTTAGACGTCAAGTTGACTCCCAAAATTCTAAGTCAAACAAGAATGAGTGGACTCGGCTACAACCTCCAAATAACATAGGTCCAAGGAAAATTTAGTATTTTCAATGGAAAATTTAGCAAGGACCAGCATAGGTCCAAGTAAACAGCTAATTAAAATGTGGAAAATAAAGCCACATTTTAGTGTATATTTGATATTTGATTCAATTAGTATTTTCTTAAAAACTGAAAATTGCATTTATACGTTCAAGCAGCCCTTCAAATTATTTAAAAATGTAAAAAATAAGAATCATACATTCATATAACGTGTATTATATATAAATCTATTTATCAGTTTTAAAGTGGAATAGCGCACTATTAGCATTTAATGCATTAGCATCTGATCTTGAAGTTTGAAACGTGTATTTTTTTTTTTTTTTTGTTGATATAAAACTAGTAATCAAATATTGGTTATTCAATTTTTAGATAAGAGTTGTTTGACAGCTTCTAAATGGAAAAATCCTGAACTATTAATAGGTCTGAATTATTAAATGTTGAATCACTAAGAGTTCTGAATTATTAATATCTAGTATATCGTTTAACTATTTAGAGACAAATGTCTTACCAATTCAGATAAGAGCTTTTACCCATTTAAACTCAGTATCATGTTTAACCATTCAGAGGCAAAAGTGTTTAATTATTCAGACATCTGCTCAGAAAAAAAACACTTTAAAGCATTAAGTGCTAAATTATTCAGACATCTGAATCATTAAAAGGGTAAAACAAACAACCCCATAGATAATTAGAATGTGTTTTAACAACTGCTTACTAGAACTCTAAATTTATAATTTACATATAAGAATTTCAATTGATCGTTTAATTAATGCTGTAAATATTTTTGTGTATTTAATAAATACTTTGAATAAATGTCAATATCAAATTAAAGTTTTTGAGACTCGTTGACTTTGACCAAAAGAAAAGCACCAAAGAAATTAAGAAAACAAAGTGCCGTCTCTATCCCTTTCTCTTTTATATTTCCACTCTCATGGGCCAGGACCAGCAAGCCAAAATTTACAAAGTTATTCACGCCAATGTACAACTACCAATGCACGATGTACAATTACATGGTATAATTTTCAAACTAAGATAGTATGACTAAAGGGCAATCCCAAACTCGCATAAATAATCAACTATCGATTAAATTGTCCATGAATCCTTCTTACAATCAACCATGACTAATATTGAAGAGGGACATGTAAACAATACGTCTCTTCATTCTTCCTCTATATCAAAACAAACAGAATTTACGTTCTGTAATGTGTCAGATTTCAATAATAATGAAAATCCATTCAAAGATGATCATCATTTTGTCTTCTCGCCTTCTTTTAGCTCAACAAATGGTTATTCTGGTTATAATTGCTCGTCACCTTCAACAAGGGCACGAAACAAGATCTTGGAAATGATGAACAACTTACCCGATGCTTGTCAAGAACTTTCGCTAAAAGATATTGTTATTGAAGATCTCGAGAAACAACAATCAATAGTTGATCAAAAGAGTGATTTGAAGACGGGTATAAAGGATCGAAAGACTATAAAGAAAGAACGCACGATTTCAAGAAGTGTTAGCTTGGATACCGGGGTCTTTATGCTCAAGATGTTCAATCCGATATCTTGTGTAAAGAAATCTCAAAGCTCCTCAAGGATACGTTCGGATAACAATAGTTTTAGCAACAATAATAGTAAGGGATCAAGCCATGAGAGTAACAATAGATATATGCCCCCAACCACCAAATCTAGGTATGTATTTCTCTCATTTGGATCTTAATACGTTCAATATTTACATTAATATACACAACTAGAATATTTATTTAATATACCTGCAATATTTTAGTGTAATATAAATAAATATTATAAATTATAATTATTTCTAATATAATAAATTATACAAAAGTTCAATAGATACTTATAATAAACTACTAGTGGGTGCAACCCGCGTTATGCAACGGAGAATATAAAAGTTTAAAGATTTTAATTCTGATGATTTATGCGTTAATACTAACCACCCGAAAAAATATATTACGTGCGAAACGCTGATAAATGATGTAATAGAAAAAATACTATAAAAAATAAAAACATCAAAACAGAGAAGAGAAATAGTAAATGCATAAATGATGACTTTACTATAATTTGACATAACTAGAAGGCTTAAGTATAAAACTTTAAAAAAAATTCCAGGTGATTAAATGTAAATTTGACATAACTAAAAGGCTTGAGTATAAAATCTTAAAAAAAAAAAATTCAGGTGATTAAATGTAGTAACATAGAGAAAAAGAAAGTAGTTTTAAATATAAATTTGTCAAAAAAAAAAAAAACAAAATAGTTTTTATTAGTTTGAAGAAAAAGGAAATTATTGTAGTAACATTGAAAAAATCTACACCTTCACCATTTATAAATTTTTCTATTTGTTATATATAGTGATACGGCAGGTATTATCAAGCTTTTTTTTCGACCTATCTTAAACATTGATATATATGGGTATTATTATTATTATAACTATGTAATATTTAGTGATTATATACTTAAGTGTTTAATTAAAATAATACGTAAATCAAATAGTATTAAGTTATAAAAATATAAATAATAAATGTATATTTTTATATTATTTTAAAATATTATAAATAAGATAATACTTAAAATAAATGTATATTAAATAATACATTAATTGGAAAAAAATTTATTAAATATGGGTAAATTAGAAACTATTGTATATAACACTTATAACTTATGTTTAAAAAGTTATATTAGGTGCCTTAAATTTTAAGTAAAATTACAAGTGTGTCCTTATCAAATATTTTATATAATAGTATAGATAATATAGATTATTATTACCATCATTATTATAAAAATATTTAGTAATTATATAGTTAAGTATTCAATAAGAATACGGGAAGGTCATGGGTTCAAGTCTCACTATAAGCAAAATTTTTAGAGTTAAGCCAGAGGATTTTTTCAGCAATGAGTTTTTATCCTAAGGGTGGGCCTGAGGTTAAGATTACACATATCATCCGAAGCAAGACCACACATTTTCCATTCAAAAAAAATATTCAATAAGATAATACTTATTTATAAATTTAGTTATTATCATTATTATTATTATTATTATTATTATTATTATTATTATTATTATTATTATATTATTATTATTATAAAAGTAATTAGTAATTATATAGTTAAGTTTTTAAATAAGATAAGACTTATTAATAAATTTATATGTTAATTTAAAGTATTATAAATAATATAATATATAATGTAGTTAATTAAATAATCTCACATTATTAAATAATGCATTAATAATATGCATTAGTTTATGTATTAATTAGAAAAAGTTTATTACATGAGAGGCAAAATAGAAATGATTGCATAAAACATTTGCACCTAATACTTGAAAAGTTGTATTAAATGTCTCAAATTTTTTATAAAATTATACGTGTGTCCCAGAGTTTTGCTTTATATAATAGTATTGATAATACTTTCATAAAATTTTTATTGATAATAAATTATAAATCCATTTATAAATTTATAAATCATATTTAAGTTCTATTTTTCTTTACAAAGATTAATTAAATGAGACGACCATTATATTCTTGGGTACACCATCTACACTTCACGTTGATGAAGCCCCACGAAAAACATTGTTGATTTTGGACCGTGCAAAGAGTGGATGTATGGATATCTCATCACACGTGCTCTATATCCCAAAGATAAATCTTCTTATCAACAAGATACATTCAAGAAAATGAACGAGGGAAAAAATATTATGGGCCTTCAACATTTCAGTTAACGTTTATTCGGTTATGAAATTTTTTTAGTTTAATTGTTATCCGAAATGAATTGGAAAAATGTGTAACAAAATCTAATTTAACCGATTAAACCAATTTACTCAGTTTATTCAGTTCGGTTATCCGATTAAACCAGTTATATTCGGTTTATTGGATAAGTGAATCGAACAAACAATATCCTGTAACCGTTAGCCAAACTGAAAACTAATTTACAATTCGGATATGCTTTTAAACCAAACTGAAATCAAATTCACAATCTAATTCGTTTTGTGTTTTGTTATGGATACGATACGGTTTTAGGTTTTTTGATTTTTTGAACTCCCTTACATGATCAAAGTATATGTCAATGTCATGTTTCATTAAAATATACACGAGATTGGTTATGTGATTTATAGTTTCAAAGATATATTTTGGTGGTGAAGTGTTTTTGTAATTTTTCATCAAATGATTGTGAGTTTAAATATTATAAAGTAAGTATTTTGTGATGATTTTAGAAGCATAAATTAGAGTATGTGTATATGTTGTTAAAAGGAAATTATTTATGGACTTCTTCAATCTTAATGTATGGGTCCTGAAGATGGGGTGCGTATATGTAGGTCTACAAAATTAGCACCTGGATGTTGGTTTATCAGCAAGTCATGGAAGCTGGCGAGCCAAAGGAGCTGCGTCGTATGAGATTATTGGAATGAAGATGGAAATCAATTATATATATCGAATTCCTCAATGTCGGTGGTTGCAGCCACCTTTGAGGTTTTTCTAGATTGGCCACCAAAGTTTTTATAGTTTTACAAATTGGCCCCCTTTATTTTTCCTTTTTCATATTGAGTTTGCTTAACACCACTCACTTCCAACAAAAACAAATATGTATATAAAGAAACAAATATAAATGCAATTAAGCTCCTAGTATTGTTCTTGAAACTTGCAATTCGTTTAATTATTTTGTTTATGTTTTAATTTATTTACTATTCTAAGTATATGTGATGGTTGAGTCACGTGTCACGTGATGATTAGACCAACTTTTTATTACTTTTTTCGAGACCTGATTTCCTATGTGCATCAAATATTGATCGTAGAAGATTAATACAAACGAGTTTCTGCCAGCACACTATATGTTTTTCTCAACCCGCCTGGGTTCAAATTCTGCTAACCTTCTTTTTAAAATTATTTTTTTTTTATTTTTTCTCAATATTTTCTCTTCTCTTTTTTTCAAAATTATTTTTGTTTTCCGTTCCATCGACCACTCCCTGATTTGATTTTGGTTTTCTTTCGATATTTTTTTTCTTAACTTTTAGTTTTCTTTCTCCTAGCTTTGTTTTTTGTTTATTTTTCTTATTTTAACTTCACAAATTTAAACGTCCTGTTGCATCCACATTCAAGACATACAACCGTGATTTACGATTATAAGTACGAAAAGTGCTTCCCGCGGCGTAGCGCGGGTTCTAACACTAGTTCTATTAAATTTAAATTGATTTCTATTTTTGGTGTTTTTATGCTTTTATTATATGAAAATATTTGTCATTTTGGGTTGAACTGAACTAAAACGTGTTTAAGAGAACTAGTTGGTTTAGAATTCTAAGATGGAAATTAATTTATTGCCAATTAGGCCTAGATCAATTGGTTTGGGAGTAGACATCCCATGGCTTTCCAAAGTGGAGGTCATGGGTTCGAGTCTCACTTGATGCAATACGCTTCAAGTGGGTCAGGTGTTTTACCACAGTGGCCCTTCGGGTGGTGGATTTCCTCTAGATTGGTGGGTGGGCCGGGTCACCAGCACTGTCTATGTTCGCGGGCGGGCGTGGGTGGCCTTTTTCGCCATTGGGTTTACCCGGGCTTAAAAGAATTCGTTGGCCATTTAAAAAAAGAAATTAATTTTATTAGATTTAAATAGGTGGCACATTTCCTAATTGTTGGCATTCCTCTACACTTCAAAAGAGTTAAAATTAGGGTAAATTTAAAACATCTGAGTTTTTTAAGACACCCTTCTCAAATGTAGTTAAGGGTAATCTAATTGAAGAAATCAAAGTGATTGGGTTTTTTATGATGAAAAATCAATCAAAAAAAAGTCTTTTTTACAGGAGCAATGGTGTAATTTTGATTTGCACTAAATGGGCTGATAATATGTATTCTCACTGGTCTATTTATGAGTTTTCTTCTCTTGTAAAATAAAAAAAATACTTCATCAATAAAAATAGCATAAAAAATAAAACATTAATAAATAAAATAATTCATTAAATAAACTAAAATTTACAATTTACTACTTTATAAAACAAGTCATCTCCTCCTCTTTTGATTGCTCAAAACTTAACAGGCACCCCTTACTGTGAAGACGAACTTTGTTTCATGCCGTTATTGCTTTCACGTCAGTTTACAGCTGGAGTGTGAGACTATAAGAGAATGACATAGTACCTAACGCTATTTAAGTTTATCATGTTAATATTCTTGTATGGCATCATGGAATGCCATGATGATGATGAGGGATTAAGGAATACTTAATTGTAATAATTTTTGCATTTTAGAAACAACTTGTAAGGATTATACAAGAGGCTGATGCACTCAAAACAGTCAGGGTGTCTCCTGCATGCATGCACCTTGTGCATGGTAGAAGTTACTTCATAAGTTTTACACTCTTCAAGAAAATTACACAAGTGTAAAATCTTCCAAAGGCAAAAGACCAATTCTTCCGAAGCCAAAGATGAAGTCTTCCGAAGCTTAAAAGACAAAGTCTTCCAAAGCCTCAAAGTTAGAAGACTGATTTCTTCCGAATACAGAGAGGACATGCTCTCTGTGATCAACAACTTTTCAGAAAAGCTGACCAACTTTCTGCTGCCACTCTGCAGGCTCACCAACTTTACATAAGTTGGTGAAAAGGTCCATGCTTTAGGAAACTGTAGATTAAGGTCTTGAGTCTATACCTTTCTATTTTATGTACTTTTATCCTTTTTGTATTACAATAAGATGTGAGCTATGGCATGTCATAGTCACATGTTAAAAGGCAATCTGCCTTTTGACTTTTCATTGATCTTGTTGTCTAGATTAGTGATTCCAACTGGCTTTCAAAGTATAGCCGGCTGTAGGAGGTAGTATAAAGTATGTCAGGTTCTTGTATTTTATTTCTATGCTTTTGTAACACTTATAATAGAACTTGAGAGCAATATACATCTTCCTTGAAAACCAATTATCTTGTTCTTGAGCTTTCTGTTTCTTGTTTATTTGTGTTATTCTAGTATCATATTAACCTGTCAGTTCCCTATTTGATCTGTTAAGTGTTCTAAGTCTCTCCTCATTGTGAAAACTGAGTTGCTCACCCTTTAAACGGTCCTGCAATTGGTATCAGAGCATTTCAGGCTCTTGATTGTAAGATCTTACCATCTTAGATCTCTCAGTTCTTCACAAAATACTTAACAACTCAAATGGCAGCTCTTTCAAAGGCTGATATGAAAACTGGCATAATGACAAAGTCCCCACTGATCACTCCTGAAGACTTTGATGCTTGGTGTCAAAGAATGGAAGGCTTCATTAAGTCTCAAGACTCCAGGATATGGGAATCTGTTGTCTCTGGACCTTACATTCCATGCACCTCTTCAGCTGCTGCTGGAGGTGGCATGATCTCAAAGAAGGTGAGCTTGTGGACTTGTATTCTCCACCAAGTCCAGCTGCACCTGAAGTTGAGGTTAAGGTTGAAGAGACAACACAGCCTGGATCTGAAGCTACAACTAAGCCAACTTCATCTTCTGACCCACAGCAGGGTTCTAAGTCCCCTACTACTGATCAAATAGGGAGCAAGGACCCAACTGAGGAAAGCACACAAAGTCAATCTGGTGCTGCAGGCCAAGCTCCTCAGTTGAAGTATAGAGTGAGGAAGAGGATGGCCATCAGAAGGGACAAAAGAAAGAAGAAGAAGTCCAAGGCATCCACCTCACCACCTCAGGATGAGTCAAAACATCTTGAGGATGTGCAACAAGAGGCTGACCAATCAACTCCAATTCAGGTTGAGCCTCTTGCATCATGAAGACCCATTCTGTCCTGGACTTTTGCTACAAATCCAGACAGATGGTATGTAGTCAGAGATCAAGGTGGTCAAGATGTCTATCTCTGGCAGGACATGCTTGATCTACCTCTGCATGATCTCTTTGACATGAGAAGGTTTATGAGAGTTTGAAGGATCCAGATCAACTGATGAAGAAAGGAATGCTGTTGATTCTGATGAGGACTGTCAACTACTAAAGAACTTCTCTGTTTTGATAGCATCAGCTTAGGGGGAGTTTGTAAGGATTATACAAGAGGCTGATGCACTCAAAACAGTCAGGGTGTCTCCTGCATGCATGCACCTTGTGCATGGTAGAAGTTACTTCATAAGTTTTACACTCTTCAAGAAAATTACACAAGTGTAAAATCTTCCGAAGGCAAAAGATCAATTCTTTCGAAGCCAAAGATGAAGTCTTCCGAAGCTTAGAAGACAAAGTCTTCCGAAGCCTCAAAGTTAGAAGACTGATGTCTTCCGAAGACAGAGAAGACATGCTCTCTGTGATCAACAACTTTTCAGAAAAGCTGACCAACTTTCCGCTGGCACTCTGCAGTCTCACCAACTTTACATAAGTTGGTGAAAAGGTCCATGCTTTAGGAAACTGTAGATTAAGGTCTTGAGTCTGTAACTTTCTACTTTATGTACTTTTATCCTTTTTGTATTACAATAGGATGTGAGCTATGGCATGTCATAGTCACATGTTAAAAGGCAATCTGCCTTTTGACTTTTCATTGATCTTGTTGTCTAGATCAGTAATTCCAGCTGGCTTTCAAAGTATGGCCGGCTGTAGGAGGTAGTATAAAGTATCTTAGGTTCTTGTATTTTATTTCTATGCTTTTGTAACACTTGTAATAGAACTTGAGAGCAATATACATCTTCCTTGAAAACCAATTATCTTGTTCTTGAGCTTTCTGTCTTTTGTTTACTTGTGTTATTCTAGTATCATATTAACCTGCCAATTCCCTATTTGATCTGTTAAGTGTTCTAAGTCTCTCCTTATTGTGAAAACTGAGTTGCTCACCCTTCAAACGGTCCTGCACAACTAGTATTTAAGCCACTCGTGTTGCAACGGGGATGTAAAATTATGCAAAGTAGCATCAATTGTACACACCATCAGTGACCACCAACACCGAAAAAAGATCATAATCAAAAAGAAATAAAAAAAGGAAAAAATAAAACCAAACGAAAAGTATACATAAATACGTTAAAACACGCAGACGTAACGTAAAACATATAAAAACAATAAGTAGATGTAGGACCAGCACCTTACGATGTGGCTGTTAAATGGGGAAAATATAAACATAAAAATGTTGAACCACATACGCACGCTGCGAGGCTATTAACTTTCAAAATTTAGACCGAAATGTAAATGGGAAAATTTTTACATATGAAAAGTATAGGGACAAAGTTAAAAATAATAATGTTAAGGTTAAATTGAAATAGATATAAAAATATTAGATTAAAGTAAAACAGTTAAATATTAAAAAGAAAAGACTATAATAGATACAACACACCAAAACACGTTATATAATCCATCATGCATAAACAAAGTTATTAATTAGTATTATATATAAGTTAGAAAACAAAATAGCAAAATATTGCATATCATATGATATGATGTGTCGGTTGACGTGATTGTCAAGTAAACCAAAAAAACTTACTTATAAACCTAAAATTTATATGAACAAAACATGATATGTGTACACACCAATTGACAAACATGAAATGTTTAATCTAAACAAAATATATTTATTTCTAAATTAATACTTTAAACTTACAAATTTAAGCAACCAAGTTTAAACAATTACTAAACCTTCATCGTTTGAAGTAAACACCTACAAAGTTTTAATTTATTACATAAAACACTATTTAGAAGAACATATTAAAACAAATAGATTAAATAGATTAATTATGTTATCAAACTTCCTCTGATTGTAATTGATTTATGATAACCAAAACCCTTTAGAGTGGACGATCTATTCAAAATAACGGTTTATACGTACCAATTTATATATTTTAGTACACGACGTCCTCAAAGATATTTTAAAAAAATTAACATATCTAAACTTTAAATTTACCATACATTATGATTTATGACAATAAAATAAAGTTGAATCCGCTTTCCATTACACTAATAATGTCGACATTATATACTCACATCGAAATATTCATTTTATAAACATTACATTATTATTATTATTATTCAGCCCCCTCCGTCATCTCACTGGCCGTTAATATTCCGACGTGGCGGCAGCCGGAACCGGAGCTGCGACGCCGGCGACTTCACGGCGACACCATGCCAACAAATCCCACCACGACACATCTCATGCTCCACCTCACCGCCGACACGTGTCACCACCGCATACGTCGCAGCCTTACGAGACACATCCCACGTCAACGCTCCGACCAACACCACTCCGACAGCCACCGTCGACAGAATCAACACCGCTACGCCGCCGTAGCTCCGCCCACTCAGCTGTCCGTACACCTTGATCGCCGCTATCACCGCCAGATACAGCATCGTCAAATTTCCGACCACTATATCGGAAATCGCCATCGGAATTAACGAAATTGTGAGATGAAATTGAAAACCCAATTGAAGATTTCGATTCGAATGAATCTTTGAATCGAAAATTGGGGGTTTGAATAATATCTTGAGCGTATTAATTGGGGGAATGTTGGGTGAGTTTATTGGGTTGTAGAAACTCACTCTTATCTACCACCGGATGAGTTGAATCGATCAGAACAAAATTGTTAATTTCAAGACGATGTACACAGTTTATGCGTGATGTACAAGTTTGGATGGGTAGAATGTTCTGGATTGGGTGATTGGGATTGTTGAAATTTTAATTTAGACCTTGTGGTTTGTGTTATTGGCAATTTGGACCCCTTAACTAACATTCTTATCGTTATGGGTTCTAAATTGAGGTGATCTAACAAACTTTATTAAATACCTAAGTATAATGTTTCCTTATTTGGGCACTTCCGTGTTCATGACAATTTATGACACATCAAATCTACTGTTGCTTTCGTTATTGGTTATAATATATGTTTACTTGTATAGGTCCTACTTCTATTAATTATCAAATGGCTATTTTAGCTATGAAATTAATTTTCCATGCAAAAAATGTTTAGGGTTTATTGTCATATTAAACTCATTTAGGTTAATAAAGATATTAAATTACAAGTCATATATGAAAAGAGTTCTTAAAATGAAGATACTTAAATAAATAAATTAAACTTTAATTTTTGACCAATAAGTAAGAAAAAGATTTCGCATTAAAAAATCAAGTGGTAAGAAATAAATTTCTTAAAGGTAATAGTGATAGCATGATATTGATTTGTACTGATGAGTTTCTGATAATGTATTTTTATGGTCATAAAAGAAATATTATAAAGAAACTATCATTTCCTATAGGGTTTAATGCAAGTCATGTATTTGTCATTATCATTGTTATTAGTGAAATGATAGGAAAAATGTCTATTGATGTGTGGCAATAAATACTCTATATGGGTCCAAAGATGGTAACATTAAAGAGATGGAAATGATCTTTGCCATAAGATCGTAAGTTATCGATAAACCCAATCACGTCAAACACCCGTGCTGCCACGGCGTCACCATCTTTACAAGGTAGTCTTCATCGGAGCGCGGCCCTTGAGGTGGTCCACGGCGCAATTGTTGCGCAATTACCGTTATTTTAATCCACAACCCCTCCCATTAATCACCATACAAGCCCTCTAGACAAGCATCTTCCACTACACTTATTTTAAACATTTTTAGTGAGAAAAAGTATTGTTTAGATGTTTGTCATGTGACAGTATTTTTCTCTCAACCGAACATCTAATCAAGCTACATAACACATACCCTAATAATAAATAGGATATGACTTGAAGTTATACTTATATAATTAACAATCTTTTTGTATTTTTCTCTTCGTTCATACACATATTCATATTCATTTACTTTTAATAATGCGTTATCAATATTCAAATCAATTACCTGAACAAATTTGTTCATCATGAGAGCTATTAACTTATTTTCCTATTTTTTAAAATAAATTCTATATAAAAATGTTTTAGAAGTTTTTACTATTCATAAATTGGAAGACAAACAGATGATTTATTGGTTCCTAAGGGACATTCCGGTGGCATGTTATCTCAATCTCTAATCTCTATCCAAAAAGTTATAGTTCTAAGAGCATTAACAGTGAAATCTCTAAAAATATATTAGTGTTTCCTATATTATAAGAAATTATTTTGAGTTGTTGTGACTTGTAAGTGAATAAGAGAGAAAATATTCCTATTTATCGGTATGTTTGGGGAGCCATTGTTCAATCTCTATAAACTTTAATATTTTTAAAAGTGGTTGTGAGTGCAGAAAAGAAAAAAAAAAGTAATGATAAGTATATAAAAAGTATTATTTAATTAAAAAAAGAGAGAGATAGAGAAAATAGTTAATTTTTAATGTAATTATATGGATAAAGATGGATAATACACTGTGACTGCTCAGCGTGAACAAAATACATAAATAGTTGACGTATGAATAGTGGATATATGTGTAGATTAAAAGTTGTTTTAAAAAAGATTAAGAATGATACATTATAACCATTTTAATCAACTAAACATCCACATTTATTGTATATTCATTGTTCGTTCATTTAGTACATTCATATCTAGCAATAGTAGATCGTATCAGATGGATATTCAGTGAGTTAGATACTTAGATGTGGATTGTCATGCCTAATAAATCCATTGCACAGGCGAATGGGTTGGTGGACCCTATAATATTCAGCAAGTCTTGTTTTGCTACTAGTGTATGAAGTTTTTATTCATAGGCCATATGTTTCCGAGTAGCGACCAGGGGCACGAGTCACTTGGTCGCGCACGCCATGATATGCAGGCGCGATTGGGACGAGCACGAGCATGATAGAGGGGAAAAAAGAGCCGTTGGATGTTGGGGTGTGTGAAAAGAGCCGTTGGGCTCTATTAATTAAAAAATATATATTTTTTTCAAAAGTTTACATTTTACATTATAAATACTAGCCCACATTTAATAAAAAAAATCATTATATTACTATCTATTTTCTCTCCTTTCTCTTTTGATTTTTTTAAAAACATTTTCCGTTAGAAAATATTGGGTCATTGAGATGGTTCGTTCAACCAAAATTTGGATCTCATGGACGGCGAATACTAGTTCGTGTGCCTCGTACGGGACTTCAACCGGTTCAGATGGTTGCATTGACATCATCCTAAACTTAGCCGATTCAGAAGCCCCAACATAATGTATATTATTTTCAATGAACGTGCATGGGCACTTACCTGCCGTAGTTTCTAAAACACCCATTCACCATTTGGTGTATGTACTCGCAAGAAAATATTATTTTCAAATCGGTATATAACATTTAACAAGATCATAATTAACAAACAAAATTTGAAAATATCATTTTCCCGGCCGCAAGGAAACACATGTTTAACAAATTGAGTAATTTAAAGTTTACATTTAAACTAAAAATTATAAATAAAATAAACTAAAGATAACGCCCACCATGGGGCTCAAACCCATGATCACAAGGTTAAAAGCCTTGCGCTCTACCGACTGAGCTAGATAGGCTAGATGAATATTTACTGTTTTACAGTCTCAATTAACATACAAATGCTCTTAAAGATAAACGAAGTATATCAGTACTGTTTAATACTAAAAAAATAAATATTATTACAACAAACCATGAGTGAGTGTTTTAGTCTTTGTAAACCAAAACAAAAAATCTAGAAGATTTGAAGCTAAATCGTTCGTAATAATTTAGTTTCAAGGTTTGAGTTTATTAGACCGTCAAGCTTGAGAGATTGACAACAATAATCTCCTTGTATTATGTCCATGTGATCCAAATAAATAGATTTACATTTGATATTCAATAGACAACAATAGTTGTAACAGCAAATGCTAATATTACCGGTTTGGCGTGGTTTTTTATGGTCGTTTATTTTTTATAAACCGTAAACCAAACCGAGAGCTCTGGATTAAATAATTATAAGTTGATCTAACAGCTTGAACAGTTTCATCAATTTAAACTTAACTATGAACACTTAAATTTAATATATAAAAAAAAAAAAGAAAAGTGGACACAAAGATTACAAGTAACAAAACACTTTTTAGATATTTAAAATAGAGTTTGAAATTAACACCACAACAAGTGCTCTTCGCGATTCTGATTCTGAGTTTGCTTATTCTGTACTTCTTTTATATCTTTTTTTTTTTGAAGTTGTTTAATTACTTGAATCTTTTTACTAAATACTTTAGAGGTCTCATGTTAGAAACCCTGTTAACGTGTATTGGTTATGAATGTCAGTAGGTCACACAAGTTTTTCTTAGAAAGTTTTTTTGAGGTTTAATATTGGTTGACAGAAAACTCAGGCCTCGTACAAGTTTCGGTCAAAGATTAACATCACAACTTCAAAAAAAAGTTTAAAAATAAAAAATCTTTTCATATAAAAAGAAAACATTACGCCCACCGTGGGGCTCGAACCCACGACCACAAGGTTAAGAGCCTTGCGCTCTACCAACTGAGCTAGACGGGCTTGTTGGACATTTGTAAATATCTTATATATCAATGTTTTCAAGAGGGTCAACAATTTGAGTATCTTCACTAGTTTATAACTGTTTTAGTGTGATTATTTCTAACCAACAAGTGTGGTGATCACCTAAGTATCAAATGTGGTGAACTTCACACAGATCCTGGTGGGTGGATGAGTGATGAAGAAGATGAGGATGTGGTGAACTTTAACACAAGGCAGGAGTTGTGAAAAGCATGTTCGTATAAGTGGATATAATACCAAACACGACGAATGGTGGGGTTAGTGAGACATATTCTTTATGAAAATAGGCAGAATGTTAAAAATAAAATTAGATAATATCTATCTATTATAATAAAAGAAGGTTTTAAGGCGCCACGTGTCGAAATATTATGCTTTCTCATATTTATTTTCCCGTCTCTCTCTTATAATTAATGATAATAATAAATAGTAATTATATTATTTAAAACATTTCCAAATTAAAAGATATTGTAAAAATTATAAACTAGATTTTCATAGAAAAAATAAACAAACTTAAAAAAAATATAAGATACAAAAATTTTCTTAAACAAAAAACTTTTCTAGAAATTCTAACTTTTTTAAAACCACTCTTTTTATTTTAAGGGTGATTAAAAAAAATAAATTATATTTGAAAAACAAAATATAAAAAAGCAATCTCATAAAACAAGAGTTTAAGATGATATTATTGTTGTTTTACTTGAAGTAATTATTTATAAGTAATTTAATCATATTTTATCTGAAACTATCGTTTTATAATTTTTATTATAAACTATTTAATATTTTATTAATTAAATCCGTGTATTACACGGGGTATAAACTAGTATCATGTATAAAATGAAGAATTCCGAGTTGACAATCAAGAGTTATTTTGTACAAGAAAAGAATGCATATTTAGAATGATTCCACCCTTCAAGAATTATCATTAGTTGCAATTCTCCTTCTACCATCCGCTGTGGATCCCACCAAAAGCTACATACACCTATGACAGAATTTCTAGTGGAGTAGTCGAAAATATGTTCTACTTGTCATATGATATAAGGGTAATAAAGGAGAAGTCGAGAAGATATTAGTAGGTAAGTCAAGCCAGCTGCGTGCTAGAGCTACACTAAGAGCACAACTTAACATTCGATTATGCGTTTTCGAAGTGCTTTCACGATATTAATGTAACAAAATTTCACTCTTTGGTAGGACGTGTGGAGATTGAAGACAAACATTTTCTCTATCCTAAAAAATAGAACAATTGAGTCACTTGGCTAACAGAGCAAACTATAACTTCAACAATAATGCTATATTGGGATCCCATGCATAAGAGATCCAAACTTTAAACATTTAAAGGCACAAATGTAAAAAGATTCAGCAAAACATATTACAAAAGTCATAGACTCATAGTGTTATTATGAGTAAGATATAAATAAAAGGTTGTGTTAATGAATTACGATGATACAAATTATCCCATAAAAACACTAGTCCTAACTTACAAGGCATTACATTAACCACGGTGTGGCAACTCTTATGAAAGTAACATTGGCGCAATTATGACGTAACTTACACGGCTTGCAAGCAAGTTCACACAAAAAACATATGTTCCTAACAATTGCATATTCAAATATAGTTTAATTTTTATGTGTTTGTGCTAAAAATCTTGAAAGATTGAATGAGACTTACTGTCTCCAAATTTACTGTTTACTAGTATCATAAAGAATTTCATATGAATTTTCTTGGTATTCTATATACTCGATCAAACTTGAAAGTATCAGAAATCATTCTAGTAGTACTTGTTGCTTCTTTCGTTTGGTTGGTTGAAACGCTTTAATCAGACTTCACATAATGGATCTAATTACCCTCACATGTCATACATGTCAACTTACTTATTAGTAGCTAATATAGTTTTAGCCTTGTATCAATTAGTTATTACTTTTATAAAATAAAGGATGATGAAATTTTTGTAAAAAACTTCAGTATATGTTAATTGTTAGGTAGCGTGCAGTCTAGTGACACTAATGAGTATAAGAAATATGTTTCTTCTTAATTATTCAAGAGTTGATGTGTTATGATGAACAAATAAGGTCTTATTTGGTTCATATAATTCTTTAAAGAGAAAATTGCATAAATGGTCCCTATGGTTTGATCATATTGCAAGTTTGGTCCCCAGATTTTTATAATTGCAAACTTAGTCCAAACATTTGTTAGATGGTTGCAAATTTAGAACCCAGCGTTAGTATTCGTTAGTTTTTAACGATGTGAGTACTAAATATGTAATATTATCAAAACCATAAGGACCAACCCTAGCTAGACACCTACAACCTCACCACCACACCACCACCACCACTCTCGATATTCTGAACCACTCCATCACCGGAAAACCGTGACCCGTGACACTACCACACCACTAAGTCTTGTTTTCAGTAGCAGATCTGGTTCGAGGACACACAAGCAATGAAGTTATCAAACTCACATCAGTGAACCTTCAGTCTCACCGCCTTCCTCCGCCCCATCTCTCTCGCTCTCCGCCGTATCTCCGTCTTGACTCTCTCTCCACCACCAATCTCCGGCCAAAAATGTCATCTTTTTCCCAAAACTCACACACACATTTCACCATTTTCAAAACCCTTCAAACCCACTTAGATTTAAACAAATTGATTGCAGATTGAATGAATTCTTGAAAATACAGATGCCCATTTCACCATTCTTGAAGCCCCAGCTAGATTTGATTATTATTCAAGAAATCAATAAAACCCCCACATGTTGATGCTTAAATCGATTACAATCGTATAAATTACATGCATTTTGACTAGGGTCCTCGCTGGAATGTTGTCGTCCGCCGTGTACGTTGGTGATGGGTTGTGTTGTTTTTAATCTCAGTGCTAAATTCGCCTTCTTTCCCCCCATCTACCAGATCAAGAAACGAGATAATGGTAAGTTGAATGTTGTACTAAGTTTGCAATTTTTAAAATCTGGGGACTAAATTTGCAATATGATCAAACTATGGGGACTATTTATGCAATTTTCTCTTCTTTAAAATTGAAATTAGAATTAAAAATTTTTCTATCTAAAATCCTGTTTTATTGGTCAACGAAATTAAAATTAAAATTTTTTCTATATTCACTGGAATTCATTTTTTCCATTTATCCAATAAATGTTTAACAATTTAATAGAATGTTCAAAATTAACATTCTAATTTCACATAAAATTTATCAACTAAACACATTATCAATTTTAACGATATTTTAATTTAAGGCAAATTGGATTTTAATAATCCAAACTATTACTCATTGGCCGATAATAATCTATACTATTGATTTGGCTTGTAATAATCCCAACTTTTATTTTAATTACTAACAACAGTCCCAGTAGTATAATTATCATACATTCACACTCGATTTATACTTATTTTAGGCTCAATTTAGTTTGTATATTTTTTTATTTCGTCCATAATCATTATTGTGTACGAAGTCGAGTTGAAATCAAACGTGAATTTTTAATAATTATGTTACTGGGACTGTTGTTAGTAATGAAAATGAAAGTTGGGATTATTACCAGCCAAATCAATAGTATGAATTATTATCAGCCAATGAGTAATAGTTTAAATTATTAAAATTTAATTTGTCTTAATTTAAATTTCAAATTTCAATTTATTTGTAAAATATTTTACGAATCAAATGTAAGTTATAATGGAAATTTTTTCACATATTACAGCTTTCGAGGAAAAAATTGGACACGGGGTGTTCCAGCGTTGTTACGGTAGGCCCTCACGCCCAAAGCCCAAAACCCACTCACAAGTCGGTCAAGTCTTCCTCCTCAAAGGAGACTTAAACATTAATGATTTAAACACCCAAAGCCCCCTCTAATCCTCTCCACGTAGCATGAGGCATCTCCCACCAATAACACACCGCCACGTAACACCTTCCTGCAAAACCAACCATCAGATCTTCCACCCTGGCACCACAAACCCTCATCTCACCGTCCATTCCTCGTGGCCTTCTCTCCCATCACACTCTTCACTACTCCCCAGTATATAAATACTCTGAAACCAACAACGAGAACTTCAAAACCAAATCTCGCGTAACAACACACTCCGAAGATTCAGATCGCAATGAGGAAGTGGACTCTTCCGTCGGTGTTGTTTCTGATATGTCTTCTGTTTCTTCTTCCCGATCACGGTAGGTTTTACGATTTAGATATCAACGAGTTTTCAGATTCTGTAATGCAATCGTTTGTTTAGATGTGTTTTTATGACGAAGTAGATGATATATTAGTTTCTAGTTGGACGTTTGTTGATTAATTCATGTTTTCTGCTTTTTCAGTTTCTTGATCTGGTGGAAATTGTTGATGTGTGTTGTTCTGGTTTGTGGAATGTGTATACACGCGTTTGGTTGTTTGTAAATTACATGCGTTTAAGCGATGTTTTAGTTTTCTACTTGATTAGAGAGGCGTATGTTGTTGGTAAATGGTTGTATTCACCGTATATTGATGCTATAGTGTCTTACTTTAAGGAATAAAGCTATGAATCTGTGATGATACTGAGGTTTTATCATAGATATGTGAGGGGTAGTAGTCAAGTACCATCTATAAGAAGTTAACTCATAGCTAAGCTTCAAATTAAAGGAAAAACACAATTTAGGTAAATGATAGCTAGTAACTGATAGAAAGCTTAGACATTTGATCTCATAGTCTCAATTTTAGGAGTTCTGGGGATACTAGAAGAGTATGATGATAAGTTTAAGTTCATGTTTTGGTGTTTTTTCACTTGTTTTCTGAATGTGGTCTGATTATCTTTTTGGTTATACTTTATAGGTCGAAAGTTGCACGCCAACGCAGAGTCTGATTCAGATGAACTTGTGGATCCACCCAAGGTTGAAGAAAAGCTTGGTGCTGTTCCACATGGTTTATCCACTGATTCTGATGTTGCCAAGAGGTTTGCTATACCTTTATGCATGGTTTCATATACAATTAATTTTATTCATGTAGTGTTTCGGAACATGATGCTTAACTATTGTCTTAAAGATACCAGACAAATCAGAATTTTCTGCCTTTTTCTTTTGTTTCATATAATGGTATATAGAATACAATGACTTGCTATGAAATGGTTTTAAGAGGTCTTGTTGTCATGATTCAGGGAAGCTGAATCAATGTCCAGGAAAAATCTTCGCAGCCATGCTGAGAAGTTTGAGTTTCAGGCTGAAGTATCTCGGCTTATGGACATCCTTGTTAACTCTCTTTACAGCAACAAGGACATTTTCTTGAGGGAATTAATATCCAATGCATCTGATGTAAGTTTCCATTTAATTATCTTATTATTTGGAGCGAGACTGAGTCTGATATTATATTCTTCTTACTCTGTCTTCGCATATTACAAATTTCAGGCTCTGGACAAAATTAGATTCCTTTCTCTTACTGATAAAGAGGTATTGGGTGAAGGTGATGACACCAAGCTTGAGATCCAGGTTTGTATAGGCTGTTTTCCTCCTTTGTCTTAAGTATTGTTTTGAGTTCTGAAATTTAATTATTTTGGGTTTGTAATTTAATGACATGCAGATTAAGTTAGATAAAGAAAATAAGATTCTTTCCATTCGTGATAGAGGTGTGGGTATGACTAAGGAGGATCTGATCAAGAACTTGGGAACAATTGCCAAGTCTGGAACTTCAGGTATTTTATCTGAGCAGCATAGAGTACACTAAAGATCATTAGTTTGTTAGTTAAATTGTTTAACAGTTTTTTTTTCTGTTATATCCAGCTTTTGTGGAGAAGATGCAGACAGGTGGTGATCTTAACCTCATTGGTCAGTTTGGTGTTGGGTTTTATTCTGTATATCTTGTTGCTGACTATGTGGAAGTAATCAGTAAACATAACGATGACAAACAGTATGTCCTCTTGGTTTTTTGCTATTATAATTGCATAATTTCTCACAGTTCTATTATAAGTGTACTTATTTACTAATTAACAACTTTGTAGGTATGTCTGGGAGTCGAAGGCTGATGGTGCATTTGCAATTTCAGAAGACACATACAACGAGCCACTTGGTCGTGGTACTGAAATAAGATTGCACCTTAGGGAAGAAGCTGGTGAATACCTTGAAGAATCAAAACTAAAGGAACTGGTCAAAAAGTATTCGGAATTTATTAACTTCCCCATATACCTGTGGGCCAGCAAAGAAGTTGATGTTGAAGTTCCAGCTGATGAAGATGATGCCAGTGATGATGAAGAAAAACGTAAATCTGGAACCCGTGTTGAACTTGTTATATCTATTAAGATATCTTATTTTTTTATTGCACTCATAACTTCTTCTTATCTAATTTTCTTAAATGATCTAAGCAGCTGAATCTACTGAAGGTGAAGAGAAAGAAGATGAAGATTCTGACAAAGAAGAAGATGAAGAAAAACCAAAAACCAAAACCATCAAAGAAACAACTTATGAATGGGAACGTCTAAATGATGTTAAAGCTATATGGTTAAGAAGTCCAAAGGAAGTGACAGAGGAAGAATACACAAAATTCTATCACTCTCTTGCTAAGGTGAATCTAAATCCCATCATTTCAATTTTCAATCCCCATAATCCAGTTATACTTTGTTCTAATTTATTTTTCTGTATGACAGGATTTTGGAGATGAGAAGCCAATGGCATGGAGTCACTTCAATGCGGAAGGTGATGTTGAGTTCAAGGCTGTTCTGTTTGTGCCACCCAAGGCTCCTGCTGATTTATATGAGAGTTACTACAATACCAACAAATCAAACCTCAAGCTTTATGTTAGAAGAGTATTTATTTCAGATGAATTCGATGAGCTTTTGCCTAAGTATCTAATGTTCTTGCTGGTATGTATTCCATCTTTCATTCTATCTAAGCAGTATATAATTAGTTTATAACTGTTTTTAGTAAATGGGTGCTAATAAGTTTTATTGTTTATTTCATCAGGGTCTTGTTGATTCTGACACATTACCGCTTAATGTATCCCGAGAAATGCTTCAACAACACAGCAGCTTGAAGACAATTAAAAAGAAACTTATCAGGAAGGCACTTGACATGATCCGCAAGCTTGCTGAAGAGGACCCTGATGAAATCCATGATAAAGACAAGAAAGGTAAGTGAAAGCTTAAGTCTTTTCAAAATTTTGTTTCAATATGTTTAAATTCTTGATTTGATCCTGAAGTTATTCTGTGTTGCAGAGGTTGAAGAATCAAAGGAGAATGACGAGAAGAGAGGTCAGTATGCTAAGTTCTGGAATGAATTTGGCAAGTCGATTAAACTTGGTATCATCGAGGATGCAGCAAACAGGAACCGTTTGGCTAAACTGCTTAGATTTGAGACGTATGGCTTTTTCATATTTCTTTTTCTTTATCGTTATATACTTTGCATGATATCCTGATTTCTCCATTTTTCTAATTCTTGTTGCAGAACGACATCAGATGGTAAGCTAACATCACTTGATCAATACATCTCAAGAATGAAATCCGGGCAAAAGGATATCTTCTACATCACAGGAACCAGCAAGGAACAACTTGAGAAATCCCCGTTCCTTGAGAGGCTCAAAAAGAAAAATTTTGAGGTATCTATTTTATCTTAAAATCCAATTATATTACATTTATGCAAATTAAAAATCTTGAAGAATAAATATCCAATCATATTACATTTATGCTTTTGCAGGTGATATTTTTCACAGATCCTGTGGATGAGTACCTGATGCAATACTTGATGGATTATGAAGACAAGAAATTCCAAAATGTATCGAAGGAGGGTTTGAAATTAGGGAAAGATTCCAAAGACAAAGAAATCAAGGAATCATTCAAAGAATTAACCAAATGGTGGAAGGAAACCCTTGCCAGTGAGAATGTTGATGATGTGAAGATAAGCAACCGTTTGGCTGATACCCCTTGTGTAGTTGTCACCTCCAAGTATGGATGGAGTGCTAATATGGAAAGAATCATGCAATCTCAAACTCTATCTGATGCCAGCAAACAAGCCTACATGCGTGGCAAACGAGTGCTTGAGATCAATGCAAGACATCCAATCATTAAAGAGCTCCGTGAGCGAGTTGTAAAGGATCCTGAGGTAAGCAATTATATAAATCATCATAGGGTTTATATTAAAGTCTTTAAACCTGTCTAAAATACAACTTTTTATGGGAAAAAATATTACAAATAATGACTTGTTACCCCTTCAACTGTTTCAAATTTGATGAAGTGGTATTCAATTATGCAAAAATGCTGACATGAACAATTTTGGTCATATAAAATTGTATAAATTTGCATATAAAAAAGTGATCAAATTTATGAGGTAGTTTCATGTCAACAAAAGAGTCTAAATGATATTCATGTCAGCCTTGAGCTTTTGCTAGTAGCCGATGTATATTGTTGATTTCACTAATACAAGCATATTTAAAAAGAGCATATCAAAATTGGGTTGATCCATCATCCTGTAAGTGTGATAACTGACTTTGGGGTTTTAACTTTTTTAATGATGTATATATTCCAGGATGCAAGCGTAAAGACAACCGCACAACTCATGTACCAAACAGCATTAATGGAGAGTGGATTTATGTTACCTGATCCTAAGGACTTTGCTTCACGTATATACGATTCTGTGAAATCGAGTTTGAGCATAAGCCCCGATGCAGCTGTTGAGGAAGAAGATGAAGCAGAAGAAACCCCAGAGGTTGAGAACAGCAGCCAGAAGGAAGAAACTGATTCCACACCCACAGAAGAAGAGCAGGATATCAAGGACGAGTTATAGGTTTTTTATTGATGAGGTAACTCGAGCTAGGTTTAAACAAAGTTTTATTGTACTTTTTTTTCCCATCGGATTGGAAAATGTACTACTTACATTGTTAGCAGGAATTTTGTGTGTTTTGGTAGTTTTCTTTCCATGCACAAGTGCACCTATCATGGCTTAGGGTCTGATTAAGGATATAAGTTATTTGAGTCATATCTGGTTATTATTACTTTAACATATAATTAAAATGCATCTAATTAGAGAGAATTGAATCTGTAAAAAATTGTCAATTAAGTATTTTTGAAACTTAGATTTACGCCCTATTTTCATGACGGAACTTGAACTTGCATTACTTAAAAGGGATGTTACAACACCTTTGTATCATTGAGACACATGTCATATGGCAAATATAGTATTATGTAATACAATATTATGTAGTTCTCTTGACCTACTTTCACATTTCGACTCCATTTTCTAAATGAAATCTTCACAAATAGATGGTTGTTATGAAAACAAACGTGGTAAGCAAAAAGCCATCGTATGTGACTTGCATACACAAAGTTAATTTCAGTATGATAAATCATATTTGTGATTATAAATTTAGAGGAAAGTTAGAATACAAAATTTATTTTTTGTACAAAGTGTATAGAGATTATTATGCAAGAAGAAAATACATGGATGACATTATTACTCAAGCAGTAGAAAATCATAGAGTTTTTAACACATGCCCCTTCTCAAATACTTGAAAGGCTCCCATGGCATTAAAAATATAGCAAAAATTGAAGCTTTTTATGGAGAGATTAGAGCTTTAATGGGTAGTTTCTAGTGGAGGAGATGTATAGGGACTATAGAGAAGAGAAAGAAGGAAAAATAGTTTGACAGCTAGTTAATATTTAAATTTCAATATCAAAGTTCAACGATTATCCTTTTTTGTTTTTTGTTTTTTGAACGGCAACGATTGAATTTAAAGCAAGAAAACCGGGCCTAGCAAGAGGGTAGGATACCGACATAACAAAACAATACAACCAAATTATATGGGGTGTATAATGAAATTACACAAATCTTCCCATTCCCCTAAAACTAAATTCCCCTTATATTTCACCCACATAAAACTTGTGTTTTAAATCTCCTCAAGAACCTTGTTGATTATTTTTTATTGTTGAAGATAACATTGTTTCAAGCTTTCCATAAACACCAACTTATCAAAATAATTGTATGTATAACCCGTCTTCTGTTTAAGTTGGATTGAATAACTTTGTGTACTTCAAGAAGATCTCTAATAGAAAAAACATATATTAGCGGGAGCTTACATCATTGACTTATATATTGTCAAATTACCATTGTCGTTCCACATGAGGTGAGGATATGTTTTACAGAATGAACTAGGTACTAGTTTAGATACACGTGTAATAATTAATAGTTATTTTATAACCTTTAGAAATTAAAATTTTATTTTTTGAGATTAAATATGATTGAAATTACCTATATTAAGTACTTTAGGTTATAAAACAATTATAATATTTTTTCAAACTTTCGTATTTAAAAAAGTTTTGCTTTAAACAGTTTTCTTTACTTTAAATATTTTTAAAAATATTTTTTTTCACAATGTCATTTTTTAAAGGTTCTTGTATTAAAAAACTTCATAGTTCATACTTTTTGTTTTTAGAAAATTTTTAAAAAAGAAACATGTTTTTAATTTGTCAAAAAATCTCTTTTATTAAAGTATATAAATAATCATTAACAATTTTCATCTACAATCAAATGGTTAACTTTCATTCTAGTACCGACACGTGTTCAAATCCTAGGTGAAGCCTAGATAGACATCGTAAAAAATGTCTAAAATGTAATGTGGCTTCTAGATATTTTGATTAATTAGTATAGAAGATTAGTCCTAGTTGTTATTAAGTTGCATGTGTTAATCATAACAAAATAAAAGTATTAGACATAAATTATAACCAATATATTAGATACTATTTATATTAGAGTGAATTGTCATTTTTCTCTCTATTGTTTGATCTGATTGTTATTTTCATTCAAAAAATAATTTTTTTTATTTTATTTTATTTTTTTACATTTGACTTTAAAAGTTGTTATTTCCATCAAAAAATGTTAACTCCGTTAATTTAAATGTTAAACATGGTAATTGAAAATATTACTATTTAAAATACAAAATAAAAACCCCTAATTCGAGTGAATTGTATCACTATATAGGAGAGAGGATAACCGGAGGCAATGGTATTTATTATAAACCCCTTCACAACAGGATTCTAACCGCCATTTTTATCCAACTCCATCCTCATCTCCCACAAATAAAAGTGATACAATCCATAATAAAATAAAAGGTTCAAAGATTAAATGATTAAAGATCTGATGTAGATTTTTTGAATTGACAATAATACATAGCGATACGTAAACATAAATTAAGATTTTGTGCTATTATACGAAACAATATATAGTTACCATTTTTAATGATCGATGCTTAACATTTTAAATTAACGAAGTTAACGTTTTTTGATGAAAAAATGATAACTTTTTAAAATCTTGGGTAGGCAAATACAACAAAAATTATTTTTGGATGAAAATGACAATATAACCAAAACACAATGTGAAAACAACAATTCACTCTAAATATTATGTATTAATTATAACCAATTAAATTAAATAGACCAGTAATATGTTTTGTTGTTACACTACTAAATTGATTTATAATTGTTTTTTGTGTTTTAAACACGTTTGAGTTTAACCAAAATATATTAAATGCATCACAACAGTGAACAGGTAAAAAATGAATTGTTTTATAATATCTTTTAAGTAAATAAATTTGAATTGCTTTGTACTGGTCATTTTAACTAGAGATGTTTAAAAAATCCGATATCCGAAAATATCCGAAATCCGATCCGTATTCGAATATTCGGATCGGATCTAATTCGAATCGGAATTCCTTATTCGGATTTCGGATTTCATAATTTTTTTATTCGGATTGTTTGGATTATTCAGATATCCGATTAATCCGAATAAGAATTCAACTATGCTTTTAGCCCAATACTCATTAGCCAACTACCTATTATACTTTCAACTCAATATTAAAGAATATTAACATATTTTAGTCCTCTAATCCTAAACAATTATGCAATAATCGATTGTTGTTTTAAATTAGAGATTATAATCTTCGGTTTTATATAATTAGCTATTATGTTTCAATTTGGGTTTTACGTCAAATTTGTATTTTCAGATTTTATATCTTTTATTATGATTTTAAACTTATAAAATGTTAAGAATAAAAAATTAGCAAAAAAAAAAATTTAAGAACAAAAAAATAAAAAATTTTGTTATTTAGTTTATTCGGATAAATTCGGATTATTCGGATATATATCCGAATCCGATCCGAATTGAATTCGGATAGATTCGGATCGGATAGATATATCCTTATTCGGATCGGATCGGATTTCGGATAGGGTCCTGAAATTTTCACATCCGAATAATCCGTTATCCGATCCGATGAACACCCCTAATTTTAACCAAACTTGTTTTTAGCCATCATATTTTGCCTCACACTTGATTTAAGCCAGCCTATTTTTTTTTCACCCACTCACAAAAGATTTTAAATCTATCACTATAAGCAAGTGTGAGTTTTTCATGCACGGATGAAATTGTCATGTGATATGCAATAGTTGTTTTTGTGTGTGATTTCACAAAAGTATATTTTCTTTTTTGCATAATAATTTCATTCTTAGTTTGTAAACTGTGTGAAAAATGAAATTTGTATTCTTAACTTTTTTATATGAACTTATAAACAAATACAGATAATCCTAACTCATTAGATCAAAATAATTATATGCCGATATTAGTTGATACGTGATCGTATGTCGTGTAGGACATGACCGTGTATGTAAAATAGCTCTAATCGTACAAGTATAATATACAAAAGGATAGCAATCTCGTGATTTTTTTAATATCTTCTAAAGCCTAGTGATAATTTTCATCCACATATGATGTCAACTTAATGAATTATCTCGATGGTGGCCAGCCGGTGACACTTGCAATAATATCTATCATAGTCCTTCTAGAAAGGTTGAAACTTTCAAGATTTATTTTTGTTTCTTTTGTGGAAATATTGTGATATCTACTTTTATTGATCCATAGGTTTGTGGGATTGTACTTTAGAAGATTGTGTGAATTCAAATAATCTTTAAATAATTTTTTTAAATAAAATAATCACTTACGTGGTGATTATTTTTTTTAAAAAAATTTTACGCGAGCTCTTCAGTGTAAAGACATTATCATCTGTAAAATTTTTGTTTTTCAAATACGTTTCATTAAAAAACGTCCGCGCAATCTTTTTTTGGTGCAGATTTAGCCTAACCACTTTTAAAGTCTGCGGATGGTTAAACACCACCACCCACTATTCACCGCCACCACCAACGTCCACCACCACCACCATCTGCCACCACCCACCGTCCGCCACCACCCACCGTCCGCCACCACCCACCGTCCGCCACCACCCACCGTCCGCCACCGTCCACTGTCCACCGTCCGCCATCACCAACGTCCGCCACCACCCATTGTCCTCCACCATCACCACCTCCATCCAGCGCCCCCGTCCACCACCACCACCACCATCTATACACCACCACCAGTTTATTATAGTAGTCTACAGACGTTAAAAAACAAACACTTTTTTTCTTGCAGACTGTAGAGGTTTGGTCCAGTTTTTTTTTTACAGATGTTTGCAGATGTGATCTGTAGACTATAGATATTTTATCTTTGAAAAAACAAACTTCACCTTAATCAATTTCAACAAATAGTTTGAACGGAGATAAGTTACTTGATATAGAAAACAATCACATAATTAGTTGGTAAATACAATTCCAAACATTTCATACAACTATTTAATTTAAAATATCTATTAAGTAACTTATATTTACCATAACCGAATTAACCACATTAACCGATCCGAACAATTAACCGACGGTTCGGTTAAGGCATAACCAATTAACCGCACATTGCGGTTCGGTTTCGGTTTTGATGTGCAAATTAACCGCATTAACCGCACCGAACCGAATGCCATTAATGTATAATAATTTACAATACTACTCTTGATTTTACTAGAAGTTCATATATTCATCCTTTTTAATTCACATTTATAAAAATATATTTACATAGTGGATTCCGTTATGTATTGAAAAAACATCATAAACAAACAGAAACAATGCAAAATGCGCTAACACATTGTTGTATGCACACCCCGACTTCAGTTTCGGTTTGGCAAGACCTTAAAAACGAACCATATCATGCACACCCTTATAAAATTGGTCCAAATCTAGCCTAACAATAATTTATTAGTTAATATTTTGGTTGAAAAGCATATGTTAAATATGTTGGTTAATTAACCGAAATTAACCGCAAATTAACCATAACAGGTGGTTAACCGAAGTGTGGTTAACCGAAGTTTCGGTTGCGGTTGCGGTTAAAAAAATGGTATTAACCGAACTCGCGGTTTCGGTTTCGAAAATTGTATTAACCGCACTGAACCGCACCGTGCACAACCCTACTACATTCCATACGCGTCGTCTACTATTTACCCATTTATTAACTTACACACATTTATTAATTTGGATGCAAGTTGTTTCGGCTTGGTTTGGTTAGAGCATTGACAACTAAAGCTTTTGAAAACATTGTCACGTCGATATTTGTCAAAGGGTCCGGATTACCCTGTAATACCTGAAAACATATTCCCATTCTGTCTTCACTCACCTCCTTTCACATGTGTTTTTTAAAGTTTTCACCGAGTAACACCACTCCACTTGAGATCAAAAGGTCCTAAAAACATGCATGTTTCATACTATTATATAATAAAGTATTAAAGAATTGTCTTTTTTATCATCATAAAAATAAACAAATGATATCTACTTATAAAAAGGAAAAATAATCCAACACCGAAAAAGAAAGTCACTATTGTATTAACTATTAACTATTAATTACAATGTTATCATGACCGGTCCGACCGGAATTTGGTTGGGCCATCGATCCGATCCACCCCAGATTGTTTTCGTCTTCAAGAAGCGGCCGGTTCGAACCGGTTCGGCGGATGGACCCGGAACCAGGAACCGTTTCGGATTAGATTTTCAACTTTTTATTTTAATGGGTTTAACGGGTAGGTCGGATGATTAATTTTAATATTGGATGTATAATTATTGTTGAGTTTTCTATATAACTATAAAATATACATATAAAATACTTATATTAAATTATATATATGATTATATATAATATATATATATATATAATTATGACGTCATCTGCTTCTTAAATCCGGTCTGACCGAGTCAACCAGTAAGATGACCGGATCGTTGTCCGATCCGGTATTGAAAACAATGATTAATTAATTAGGAACTAACATATATATATGTTGTGATCGACAATATAATCAATAGTGTGGCTTTAAAATACAGCCAATGTTACAAATTTACACATCACTCATGGCTTCAACTTTTAACCCTAACTTTTAGCTACATATATGTACACACAGAACCACCGGAAACTACCAGCACTGGTCGGTTTCCCATCTCCGGCCACCGTAACCACCATATCCCGCCGGCGACGAACTCCGAACACTCATTTTCTGCCTCAGGAACAAAGTCCGATCGTAATCGGCTCGTTTTCCGGGATCCGACAACGTAGCGTAAGCAGAATGCACTTTCATGAACTCATCTGCCGACGAATCATGGTTTCCGACATCCGGATGCAAAACTCTGGCCAATCTCCGGTACGCCGCCTTGATCTCCACCGTATCGGCTCCGATTTGTATCCCGAGCACTTGGTATAGCGACGAACTGCTAGCAATGCGTTGAGATCTGGTTGTATTAGATGTTGTTCTCTCGGCTGTTGCGAAATTGGCTGTAATCGGAGGTGATCTAGCTTTACTGTACCTGACAGAGGTTGTTGTTGTTGATGATGATGATGGTTGTTGATTGAGGGTGAAATTGGGGGAAGTGAAGAAGCATGATGATGAAGGTGAAAACGCCATTGTTGTTAAAAGGTGAATTGGATAAGGGTTGGTTTATATAGATGTGGGAAAACGAGGGGTGCTGAGCTGGATATTCTGGAGCAAATTGATTCATGACTATCCTGTGCAATTTGCTGCTATCTATTCGTTTGTGGGGTCATGTGACTCAGCAATTCTCCACGTGGCAGACTGCCAATGGTCCGTCCATGTATGAGAAAGTCGACTCTTTATTTATTTATTTTTTTCTTAGAAAGGAACGGCAAGTCGACTCTTTACTATCAATCAGTTAACCCAATGGATAACTCCAACGGTCAATGAACCAAATAAAAAATAAGTATTTACAAACTTGCCAGTTGCTTACTTGTTTTAATATTATCATATGAGGCAACCGATTTACGGTGATTTACGGTTCTTAACAAGTCACATGATGGAGTGTGAGCTAATATCATTACATAACAATCACGTTATTCTCGAATCCTGATTGATATTCCTTGATCATCATTGTTGGCTAGCCAACCAATATTCTTATCTGGAATGAAGATCAAGTTTGTCTTTTTTTAAAAAATCATGATGTTTTATAATCAGGCCACGTTAAAGTGATTGTTCATTAACCAAATAATTTGTTTTTGAGGGTGGAACCAAGGTTAATTGTACTCAAGCCAAGGCTTTAGGGCCCCAAAAAATCTATTTTTTAGTTTATTTTTAAAACAAAAAAATATGTCTCAATGACGACGAGAGCTAAGAAGTTGCAGGATTGAAGAACACATTGGAAATCGAATCGTACGTCTGCTGCTCTCCTAATCAACTGCTGAATCAAGGATTCCACCACTCATTCCGAATATCAAGCGTCTCTATAACAATTGAGATGCACATGAACATTTTCTATCTTCTGGTCTTTGCTCCATACAATCAAAACTCAGAAACCTTCTATTTTCCGATTATCATACAATTGTGATATGGAATTCGAAATTGGAAACCTCCATTTTTGTGTTTGATTGTGCCAAAAAAGGAAGAAAATCAACAAGCTTAAACTTTGAGGTACATTTAATAGGATATTATATATCTCAATTGCATTTAAAACGATTGTTTCTGTTTTGCCCTACATTTGTGTTTATGTGAAATTGTGATGGTAATATGTTAAGCCACTAATCTTTTTTTTATGTGAATAACTTGTGATACACTTTCTGTATGTTTAGATTGATAATCTGATTTTTTTTTTGCTACTTTGTCACAATTTGTGATATTTTGTGAATTGATAACTTAACAATGTTGAAAATATAAATAGTGATGAATCTATAAATGTATACGAAACTATAAATGCAGATAAACCTAATAACAATGAATTCAAATATATAACTAAAACCATTTGCATCTAATAAAGCTAGTAAATAAACTTAATTTAAACATGTCTATAAGCATACTAAAATTATAAAATAATACCAAGCCCTACAAAGAAGAAATTTTTTGAAAAAGACATCAAAATTTTTAGTTCGTTTTAGACCTTTAAAACGATCAAACCGCCCCCTCTGTTTTTCTATTATGCAATAGAACCTCAAGTATATGAGGATAAATAACTTTACTACACATATTATACTGAGAGGTTTTATATAATCCTTTGATTAATTATGTTTTTATTGAGCTACACATAAATCCTTTAGTTTAATAGTTTGTAACAATCTAATCTTTTAATTTAACTATTGTTCTTTAGGGTAGAGGGTTAAATTAACTTTATAGCAAATCACGTGAGGGTAGAACAATAAATTACTCCCTCCTACCTTGAGAGGGTTAATGTTCTACCCTCATGTGATTTGCATATGAAATTGATTTAACCCTCCTAATTAACAATGATTAACTTAAAGGATGAGATCATTACAAACCATTAAATTAAAAGATTTTTTTATAATTAGTAAAGATGAAGAATCTAATGCATAATTACTAGTATACACAAATGATGAATAATGTAATTTACACTTATAACTAATAAAGTTAACAACTATTGAAATCTCAAACGAGAATAAGTTAGGCGTTTTTTTCATTATGCGGTTCAATAAAAATTGCCATTTGAATCTAAAGGTAATCTTGCAATTTGAATCCAATATTTTTATAAAATTTATCATTTGAATCTATTTGACTACATCTAATTAACAACGTTAATACTTTATGTTAAACCTTCACAATATGAAGGGTATTTGAGTCAAAATAAATTACACATAAAAAACTAGCATTATATGAGGAGTTTTAAACGTTCAATCTCTTTAGATAATCAATATTATGATTTGACTCCTCTTGTTAGATTAAATAAAATCTAACAATAACCTTCTAAACTTGACTCCTCTCTAACTTTAAAAAGCATGCCCTGTAATAAAGTAAATAAATAAACAAACCATATAGCAACAACTTTTTGAATTATAACCATAAAAGTTAGACATCAATTTTCATAAAGGTAAAGAAATTGTGTTTATGATTACTAGGTTGATGTTGATTATATGAATGAAAGTGTGATTTTGGAGGTGGGAATTCTTTTTTGTGATTACAAAAGAGATTGAACGTATAAAACCTTTCAAATGGGCTCACTTCTATATTTTTTGTAACTTTTTACGATAATACCTTCAAGTGGGGAAGGTTTACGAAAAAATATTAACAGTGTAAATTATGTGTAGTTAAATGAATTTTAATAATAGTTGTTATTAAACTTTTGTATTTAAACGACAAGATTTACGCATGTGAATATAAATGAAATTTTTATTAAACTACAAAGATGAAAAAAACGCTTTACTCATTATAATGTTACTAATCTATTTAAAGTAAACTAGCAATAGATCCGCGGGCGTTGCCGTGTGCAAAACCATGAAAAAGTTTAAGTTTAACGTCCTCGAAAACTTTATAAAAAAACCGAACTCTTTATGTAAACCCACCTTATGGGTTGTGACGAAGGCATTGAACCAGGAAAAATACTTACAAGTAAATATAAGATAATTTAAACATATAAGTAGGTGACGTATTTGTCGTGACCAAAACAATAAGCCTCACAATCATAAAAATATCACAGTTGAATGTTTAATTGGTGAAATAAAATCTCTTATCATACTTTTTATATACAGAATGTCTCGGAGGATCAATACGGTTGTATACAAAATTAATCTCATAAAATAACTACGGTTTGACATTCTTTTATTTTCACAATGTAATCCATAGTTTTTTCTATTTTTTTATTGGGGTTCGTATCAATGCGAGTAATGAATGAAGTTTTATCCTGCAATTTAATAATTGTAACAAAAAGTTGTGATACAAAGATAACTAATAAGTAAAAAACATTAAATAATTTAAAAAAAAAAAATCAGATTTCAAACATGACAAAACACACATGTTTTCCCATTTCTGATCTAGGTTTTCAAGTCAAACACGTTTCCCCATTTCTGATCTTGGTTTTCGAGTTCTGATCAATGATTCTAAAGTTGCTACATTTTATTTTTATTCTTCGAAACAATATTTTCATACCCGGATCATACAGTTCCCGGTTTGACCGCCAGTCCAACCAGTTCAACCGGTCCGACCAACGGTTCAATGCCAAAACGGTTTTAAGCACCGAACCGGAACGGATTAAAGTTCGGTTCCGGGTCCAACCGACCGGACCGGCCAGTCCGATCCGGTTTTCTATAGTATCCATTTCCAGCGGCGTTTTCTCGGCAGCTATGCAAAGACAATAAATTGAAAAATGCTAAAGATACTATCGATCTGTTTAGTTAATTAACTTCAAACACTTTCAATGAAATCTAAAATATGCCTATTATCCGACTGGTATGCACAAATACATCTAGATACCACTTAAGAAAACATAGATAAAACCCGAGTAAAGATTCACTAAGAATATAAAGAGACGGACCAAGATTCAGAAGTTTTTGACCCAAAGAGATCGATGTATGCCGGAAGGTAGAAGAAAAAAAGAACAAAATTGTCTTCTTTCAGTCAACTGAGACTTTCGAGGTTTGTCACGGTCATTGCTCTGCCTGCCTCAAGCATGTACTACCATAAAGGGTTACCGATCTCGCCTGGAGAATGACATGCACGCAAAGATCCGGAGTTCTAACACCATACACCTCACCTATAGTAATGGTCTACTTGTACCACCATCATCACCCAAAATCACCACTGTATCTTTGTTGTCTTCCATCTCTTTCATCCAGATGAGATCCTCGTTCACTTTCTTAGGTTTGAATTGAATGAAGATTTTTTTTTTGATGAGAGATATGAGAGTGAGAGAGAGGATCGAGGAGGAGAGTGAGAGTGAGAGAAGTCTCTCTCTTCCATTTTTAAGTTCACTGAACTTGCAAAACAGAATAATAATACACAAAAAAGTTACAACCGTCGATATCAAATTGAACGGCTCAAGATGTGCGTTTTACTATTCATTTCATTTGTTTATAAACATATAGCCACATAGGAGAATGATGATGAATAGTGTTTTACAACTTTTTACTAAAGCTACTTAAAGTGTTTAGTGTGCATGCTAAATTGGTTTGTGGGTTAGTGACAGACCAATCAAATAACTTGATATTTTTCTTTTCTTTCATATCCTTTCTTTTTTGAACGGTTCATTTGTCACATCTCCAGAAAGAGAAATCTCGTAAATCAATGGCCCCATCTAATTTTACTGGTTCTTGAGGAAACCCACAAATTGTAATAGAATCCAAAAATCATAACCGAACCCATGACCTTAAAACCCGTAACCACTATCACTCATTCTCCATGGTGTTAGACCAAATGGCCAAGGGCTTTTCTCATATCTACCTCATCGATTTTTATAGTAAAATTATTTACTTGTTACTTTGGACAAAAAAAGAGAAACATATATATTTATTCTCATCGCCAATACTCGTTTATATGGAATAATAAAATAAAATCATTCCAATTCCAAGTTAAATTTATCTAATATATTTCATCATTTTATTGTTCTTTTTCCGAATTACAAAAACTAATCTGTGTTGTGCAACTATTTGAAAAAAAAAGGCATTTTAGCAATATATTTGAAAAGGTAAATTGCATTTCAATAATTATAACAATTAATAATTGGTCGCTAATATGATACCGAGAGTTTAACCAATAACGCTTGTAATTTTTCTTTCCTTATCAAATACAATCTTACTCATATAGTAATCATAGCTTAATATTGGATTCCCACTCGATTTCGCCTTTAAAGATTATTAAGAGGAAAATCAGCAAACATACTTTGTAAACGAAATGATGTGCAAATCATAGATCATAAGAATCAATGTTTATTATAATGCTAATCGAAGAAATTAAAGTTAAAAATATGAATAATCAAATTGACAGTACAAGTTATTATAAATTATTAAAATTTAATGAGTTAATTACGCAAATGGTCCTTTTGGTTTAGTGAAAATAACAGGTTTGGGTACTAAGAGTTTTTTATAACAGGTTGGGATATTGTGTTTTCAATTTGTAACGAGTTAAGGTATTAATACTAACAGACATTAATTTTTCTGTTAAATCTAAGGGTATTTTTGTCATTTTACTTTATAGGGACTGTTTATGTTATTTAATACATATAAGGGTCTGTTTGTGTAATTATATATATATACATATATATGTGTGTGTATATATATATATATGCACACACACACACACACACTCTTCTTAGGTTTTGAAACTAATTTCAACACCACCTTCGCCAGCCTCCACCACCGTCCACCATCCCCTCCAGCTCCCACCTCACCTCATCACATCGTCCTCACCACCACCATTTTCTTCAGACCTTTAAATGAAACAACAGAACAATAACACCATCATCATCCGACTATCACCACCACCATCATTATCGCATTATCACCACCATCGCACCATCCACTGCCACTTCCTCCCTATTGAACCACTATTGTTGCCTACAAACCATAAAATCAAAAATCCCCAATTAGGATGGGGGGACCGACAGTGTTTGGCATTGATTGTGGTGGTGTCGTCGAATGGGTGTGGTCGGACAAAATGTATGATGGTGGTGGTTTAACCTTTTGACGAAAGTAGGGTTTTCAGTGGTGGTTGCTCCCGTCTATGATGGTGCTGGTATTGACCAAGCCACCAAGGTGGTGGCGGCGAAATTAGTCCCCATGAGGCTGAAATGGTGGGCGGGGGCGGTGGATTTAGTGGTGGTGATGGTCTGAAATGAGAGTGGGAGGGAGACGACAGTGGGCGGGTTGGGGGTTTTTGTTATGGGCGACGACGGCAGACTGGGTGACGGTGGTCGGTGAAGATGTTGTGATGGGGTGGTGGCCGACAGTGGGGGCCGCGTGGTGGTGGCTGACAGTGGGGGCCGGCGATGGTGACCGACAGTGGGGGTGAAATTAGTATGCCTGTGAAGGAGTTAAACATACATACACTGTGTATATATAGTAAATTACATAAACACTCCTTTACATATGTTAAATGACACAAACACTCCCTTAAATTACATTAGTAGTCCTTATAAACTGAAAAGACTGAAATACCCTTAGATTTAACTAGAAAAGTTAACGTCTGTTAGTGTTAATACCTTAACTCGTTACAATATGTAAACACAATAGCTCAACCTGTTACAAAAAACCCTTAGTACCCAAACTTGTTGTTCTCAACAAACCACAGGGACCGTTCATGTAATTAACTCAAATTTAATTTAATATATGATATATTAGCAAATTTTTAAAAATTGGAAGATGTTTGAGACTGGGTGAGACCACAATAATATGTTCGCTGTCGATGTGAATCTCTAAGAATTACATATGATCACTTTCATCCACATATGATGTCAACTTAATGAATTATCAATAGTGGTCCAACCGGTGACACTTGCAATAAAATCTATCATAGTCCTTCTAGAAAGATTGAAACTTTCAAAATTTAGTTTTGTTTCTATCGTGGAAATATTGTGGTATCTATTTTTATTGATCCGAAGGTTTTTCGGATTGTAGATCTAGAAGAGTGAAATAATACTCAAAACATTTCATTATAAAATAATCACTTAATCATATTGAACCAAATACTTAGAACTAATTATATGTTTCGTAAAATAGAAAATAAAATCACATAATTAGTTGGTAAATACAATCCCGGACATTCAAAAACATTTTTGAACCATCAATATACCTATTACATATATTGTCTAAACTCAACAAGAAGATTTATCCAACTATTAAATTTTTAAAAATTGTCACATATTATGAGGTGGTCCCATACACGTCGTCTACTATGTGGCCATTTAGTAGCTTAGATACGTCAATTTGGATGGAAGTTGTTTCGGCTTGATTTGGTTGGAGTTTTCACGACTAAAGGTTTTACAAAAGTTTTCACATAGATGTTTGTCAGAAGGGTGTAGATTTAACCTATGGCAACTAAAAATGTATTCTTCCTTTATCTTCATTCTCTCATTCCCTCAAACATAATCTGGTTAAGTTTTTTCGCTCAAAAAACATCTTTTACGTAAACTGAAGACGTCCTAAAAACATGTTTGTGAATGCTATTATATTAAGTGTTGGAGAATTCATCACCCATAAAAAAAATTACCCATTGTATTACTCTTTGTTACTAGACATGGGAAATGAATAGTAAAGGTTTTTTTATTTATGTTTTAGCCATCAAACTCTTAGCTTTTTATGTTTAGTCCTTAATCATTATTCTTTTTATATACATACAAATCCTTAGAGAGAGATATATATATATATATATACAAATAGAGGAGTTGTTGCTCCGAGAAGACAGTGGCTATGGTGGCAGCTAGCTGTCGTGCCTTTTCGTGCGTCGCCGATTACCATTCTTTTTAATTCCTTTTTGTGTATATGTCACTTGTGGGGGAGAGAGGGGGAGGAAGGGAGAGAGAGAGAGAGGTGAGCCATTCGAACTCCACTTAACCTGTGTTGCTACGAGCGTCGTCTCTATCTCTACTACTACACATGCGTCTTTGATGTTTTTGATTGGAGATCAGCTTTGGTTTATAACACGATACCTGAGGTCGCGTAAAACGCGGCTTCTAGTTAACTATTAATTAATAAGAAACTAAATAAAATAAAGAAAGAAAATGTTGTGATCTATAATATAATCAATAGTGTGGCTTTAAAATACAGCCAAAGTTACAAATTTACACATCACTCACGGTTTCAACTTTTAACACTAACTTTTAGCTACATATATGTACACATAGAACCACCGGAAACTACCAGCACTGGTCGGTTTCCCATCTCCGGCCACCGTAACCACCATATCCCGCCGGCGACGAACTCCGAGCACTCATTTTCTGTCTCAGGAGCAAAGTCCGATCGTAATCGGCTCGTTTTCCGGGATCCGACAACGTAGCGTAAGCAGAATGCACTTTCATGAACTCATCTGCCGACGAATCACGGTTTCCGACATCCGGATGCAAAACTCTGGCCAATCTCCGGTACGCCGCCTTGATCTCCACAGTATCGGCTCCGATTTGTATCCCGAGCACTTGGTATAGCGACGAACTGCTAGCAATGCGTTGAGATCTGGTTGTATTAGATGCTGTTCTCTCAGCTGTTGCGAAATTGGCTGTAATCGGAGGTGATCTAGCTTTACTGTACCTGACAGAGGTTGTTGTTGTTGTTGATGATGATGGTTGTTGATTGAGGGTGAAATTGGGGGAAGTGAAGAAGCATGATGATGAAGGTGAAAACGCCATAGATTGAATTTTGAGGTAAAAAGAATGGAGATGAAATTGGGGGTGGATGTTTGAGTGGTGAGATGAATTGGATAAGGGTTTGTTTAATATAGATGTGGGAAAACGGTGGGTGCTGAGCTGGATGAAGGGAAGCAAGTTGATTCATGATTATCCTGTGCAAGTTGCTGCTATCCATAGGTTTGTGGGGTCATGTGAGTCAGCAACTGTACGTGTGGCAGGCTGGCATTGGTTTCTACGTGTATGAAGAAAATCGACTGTTTATTTTTGCGGTCAATTGCCCAATGGGTAACTCCAACAGTTTTTCTTTTCATCAACTCCAGCGGTTAATGAAACCAACAGCCGGTTCTCTTGCTTTTCTTTTTTTTTTTTTTGTTTTTTCAGCGGAAAATCGATTCATTCACAGGTCATTAAACCATCCGATCATATTTATTATCCAAGTACAAATTCTAAGACTACCCTCTAGAGAAAATCACAATAAATGAGAAAACTCCCTGATCCATCCGAAGCCTTACATTATTTTTGTAACAAGTAATCTTGCTAGTTTACTCATTATACTAGCTATATTAATTAAAAACATATTATTTAAAAAAAAAAAATTAAACGGTAACTTACTCACATTCGTTATACCAGCTAGGTTCAGGTTATGCAAACACACACAAAAAACTATAGAAAGTATATGAACACGAAATAACATTTTTATGTGGTTTGGTCTATATGACTTATTAAAACACACACACATTCTTATTGCTTTGCTCTCAACAGTAACGAATACTGGACACTTTCATAAAGGGGCGGGGGTGAAATTAATTTTTATACGGGGCGAACTCATTATACATTAAAAAATGTATACTATCGGATCAAAAATTTATATTAACGTATCAAAAATTAACACTACTGATGAAAAAAAAAACGAACAAAAAACATACTCTCTGGCTCAGAAAAAAATTCGTCCTCAAGTCTTGAAAGCTTCAAAGGTAATCCCCCAGGTTCAAAAGGAATGTCAACTCATATCTAGCCCACAAGAAAATCATAGTGAAGTTTTGATATCCCAAGCTTAAAGAGTTATCATATTCCAATTTGAGTATGCACATGCAACTTCGAATCTGGATTAGGATGAGTAGGAGGTATTTTGTCGCCAAAGGGATGGAACCGAATTGAAATTTTTTTTTTTTTGTTGAAAAATATCAAACAAGTTTTAAAGTATTTCGATTTGATCGCTCATGCCTATTTTCTTCAAATTAGACCATCAAACCATCTAATCGAGTCATTATTGAATTTTCTTATGTCAAGAAACTAATGGAGGAGAAGACGTGGGGTTGAAATTTTCAATATATGATATCGTATTAAAGAATAAAAAAAACATGTTAATTATTTAAAAGAAACATTTAAAAAATTACCTAAAATTCATGCTTTCGTTCCACGTCAGCATTAGAAAAAGAAAGAAAAAAATATTTCGTAATTGAAACAAAAAGAAAAACTTACTAATATGTTAAAACTTATAATTAAAATAAAACATAAAAAGTTGAGTGATGTACTTGTAATACTTTTAAGCTTAAGCTGGCAAATTTAAACACATTTAAAATTTGATTATTATCTTGCAATTTAAATAGTAACTAGTTTTGAACCAGCCGCGCGTTGCGGCGGCATCGTACGCGGCATAATAAAGTATATACTAACAATTGACCCGACTTGTCTCCAGATTAAATTCACGTCGAACCATAAAATAACTTGAATTTATACCGTTAAACGAAAACGTATTATACTTCACCCGCTTTTTTTCATAGCAAAATTAAGTCGAAATGTAGACCACGTCAAAGCATACACTAAAATCACATAGGTTATGATCGTCTCGACTTGTTTTCAAACCACATCTACATTGAAACGTACACTAACTTGGATTTATACCGTCGAATTAAAACATTTTTTTATTCGACTCATTTCCGAACAAAACCTAGGCCAAAAAGTAGGCAAACATCGAAATTTATATAATCTCAAAGCATATATAAAAATATGCATGAAAACGTTATATACCTGACCGCACACATACCGACACGTACCTAAAAATACGAAATTTTAAATAAAAATTGTACTTAGGTAAATCCGAAACTTTACAAACTTAAAGAGGTAAAAATGACGTTTCAAAGTTAACCAGATAAATTTGAATTCAATAAACACATATAATTTAATAAACGAATATTATTATTTAATTATTATTATATTATTATATAGTCAATAAATAAATATTATTATTATTTTATCATTATAATTATTACTGTTCAATTCTTATAGAAGTAATTTCATGTGTTGTCATCGGTCGATTTGATAACTACATTGGAATTTGGTCTTGTGCTAGCCCATCATTGAGCCCAGTCTCCTTCAATTGTATTGTTGCACCACTAAATATTCCACCAACTAAACTTGGCCCAAGCCCAACCCTCTTAGAAATCTAATCAAAGTAGAAGCATTCATCACCTTTTCATCCGTGTTAATCCTTGTGTTGGCCCAAAAACTCCAAAATGTACACTATTTTCTTGAATTGTATAGCACACATGAGATAAAACAATTTATTAGGTACACCGATAGTTTGGAGATTAAATTACTTACTTTAAAAAGCATAGTGAGCATCACTTATCACATAACACAATCTTTAGGGTTTGTTATAGGTATACCATATTTATTTTTATTCTTTTTATTGCTCTCTATACATACATATAGATACAACGAGAGAGATAAAGATAAGAGGGTGTCTCAATAACAAAAATGGATGTTTGTATAACCTAACCCCAATCTTTGGATACGTAGTTATGACATGTTTATTTTTACCTACAAGGCAATAGCAACGTCTAGCACCCTGCGATCAACCACATGTTTAACGTTAATAGATGAGAAAATTGTAAAAATCAGATAGAATTTAAAAAAATTAAAATCAGATTTAAGTTAGCATAATGCTAAAAACTCATAGACCAGGTCATGTGAAGACTTGAGGTCTACTATGGCCAGTTTTGTGATAGAAAACAGTGACTTCCAAGTTCTCCATTACCAGTAAGTAGTTATCTGTTCATTTTGGGATTTATAGAATAACTTAACTATATATTTTGTTCATCATAAGATAACATATCTTTGGATTTCACCATTTTGTCTACAAAATCTTCTCTGGTAAACCCTGTTTTCATATGTATTGTTTTAGTGGGGTTTGGGAATACGTCTTGTTTTCATATGTATTGTTTTAGTGACGATGGCACGTAAATGTGAGGGTGGTGGAAATCTAATGGCTTCTTCATGTCCTGAGCAAGAGAGACTAGCACTTCTCAAGTTTAAACAAAGTGTTGAAGATGACCATGGGATGCTTTCATCATGGGGTGTTGGTAATGACTGCTGTAAGTGGGAAAGGGTCGGTTGTGATGGTATCACTGGAAGTGTTGTTAGCCTTAAGCTCAGAAGTAATGTTAGGGAAGACTACTCCCCAGTTGATCCAAACACCAGCAACTTGTTTGCTGAAGACTATATTAGAGTTTTAGATAATGATGACTGCTTAGTTAGTGATGAAGTAAGCTCTTGTTTGACAGAGTTGGTGAATCTAGAACATCTAGACTTGAGTGGGAATTATTTTCAAGAAAGCCGAATTCCAGCGTTCATTGGATCGTTAAAACAACTAAGGTATCTCAATCTCTCTAATGCAGGTTTCAGTGGTAATATTCCCCATCAGATAGGAAATCTTTCCAATTTGAAGGTTCTTGATCTCAATTCACCCTACTTAAAGTTGATGACAGATGACATGGCATGGGTCTCTGGTCTTTCGAAACTAGAGCATCTAGACCTGAGTGGAATGAATCTTAGCACAACACAAAACCTTGACTACTTAGTTTACACAATTCCTTTCTTTTTAAAGCTAAAGTTGTCTTATTGTGGGCTTTCTATAGCTCATCTTGGTTCTCGTCATCTTAACTCTAGTAAAGAACGTGCGAGCATCAAACACCTAGATCTTAGTGACAATGGTTTGAGGGGTCAACTCCTTGACTTATTTCAGAACATGACCTCTCTAGTGTTCCTTGATCTTTCATCAAACCATGTTAGTCGGGCATGGAGGTTTGAAAACTTGCTAAACATGATACCTTCTGTGTCTAATTTGCTTTTGTCAGATTGTTACATCCAAAAGGTCAACCTTTCTCCCACTAATATTAGTCTCAGTACACGCTCTAACATCCAACATCTGGATCTTAGTCGAAATGAAGTTGAAGGCAGAATTCCATCTTTTTTAACAAACATGACTTCCCTGCTTTCCATTGACCTTTCAGTTAACAGGTTGAATTCATCAATACATGATCTCATGCCTAACCTTCTTAAGCTCGATATTACTAATAATAACTTTAGGCGGATTGAGGATGTTGGAATCTGGAGACATTGTGACCTCAAAGAATTGATTGTTGTATACAACTATCTTTGAGGAGAAATAATTGGCCCGTCAACTAATGTATCTAAATGCTCTCAAAATGCATTGGAGATTTTGTATTTAGATGTTAATGAATTAAACTGCTCACTTCCAGACTCCATTGGAAGATTAACCAATTTAAGACGCTTAGGTCTATCGTTCAATGACCTGACAGGTCCGATCCCTGAAGCTCTAGGGAAATTAACAGCTTTAACAACAATATATCTGAAGTTCAATTGGTTTACAGGCCCCATCCCGGTATCTTTAGGAAAACTCACTTCATTAAGAGTGCTTTCGGTATCTTCAAATTTGTTGAATGGGATCATTCCAAAATCAATTGGACAACTTACAAGACTCCGATTTCTAGACCTCTCTGACAATTCTTTACAAGGAGTGGTTTCGGAAGACCTTTTTGCGAACCTCTCTATGTTGAAGTACTTGGGTGCAAGTTCTAATAACGAATTGCTTTTCAAGTTTTCACGTGAGTGGATACCTCCATTCCAATTGAAAGCCATTGGACTAGGTTCTTGCAAGATGGAAAATGGATTTCCACAATGGCTTCAAACTCAAAGGAAACTTGAGGTATTAGTGTTGTCTAATGCTAGCATATCTGGACCTCTTCCTATATGGTTGCGCCTCATGCCCATGATACGTTTCTTAGATCTTTCTCACAACAAACTCACCGGTCCTTTGACGAACCTTCCTTCTGTATATGAGGTTAGATATGGATTAGGAGGCTATCTACTTTTGCAAGATAACCTTTCACAGGGTTAATTCCAAGGTGGTTGTGCAAAACAACATATTTGAAAGTTCTTGATCTTTCTAGAAATAGGTTGATTGGGAAAATTCCCAAGTGCCTATGGAATATGTCCTTGGAGGTGATTGTACTTGGTTCAAATAGGCTATCTGGTGTCATACCGGGTCCTCCTGTAGGCCTTGATCCATCCTTGGAATGGTTACAGTTAAATGATAATAACTTCATTGGAGAGCTTCCTCGAGGTTTTATGTATTTCATACGATTGGTAGTCTTGGATTTGGGTGAGAACAAAATCTCAGGAAACATACCTGATTGGATTGGAGAAAATATTACAAATTTGAGTGTTCTTAGGTTGCATAAGAATAATTTCACAGGAAGAATTCCCTACTCTCTGTGCAGATCTCAACTACTTCAAATTTTAGATGTTGCACACAACAACTTGACAGGATCCATCCCTCGTTGTTTTGGAGAGTTGGACGGCATGAAATTAAAGAACAAGATGCCTAACTTTTTTTTCCGTGTGTCTGATTTCCAAAATATGATGCAGGTTCTCAAAGGTGCTACACTTGACTATAAAAAAACCTTGGAGCTGGTCATAAACATGGATCTTTCGAGCAATAAACTTGTTGGAGGAATACCTGAAACGCTAACAGCACTTAATGCATTAGTGGGTCTCAATTTGTCTAATAATAATTTTCGTGGCGGTATTCCAAAAAACATTGGGAACATGAAGTCATTGATCTCTCTCGATTTGTCAGCAAACAAGTTGTCCATGGTGATTCCTCCAAGCATGGCAGCTTTGACCTTCTTGAGCTAGTTGAACTTGTCACACAACAACTTGTCAGGACAAATTCCAACGGGAAATCAATTGCAGACGCTTACGGATCCATCGATATATGCTGATAACCCATACCTCTGTGGTGCACCACTTCTAAAGGAATGTTTTCCTCATGAAAACAAAACAAGCAGGAACGAAGACGAAAATACTAATGAGCCAAAAAAGGTATGGTTTTACTTGGACATAATATGTGGTTTTGCAACAGGTTTTTGGGGTATCATTGGAGTGTTGTTGTTCAAGGAGCAATGGAGGCATAAGCTTTTCACGTTTTGTGAGACAAACATAGACAAGTTGTATGTTGCAGTCGCGGTTAGAGTTCTAAAAATGAAAAGAGGAAGGGAGGCTGCGTAGATCATTCGAAGTTCAAGTATATATTGTCCATTGCCTTCCTTAATAATGCAAATGCTTTCTGTTTTATTGTGCTTTTTAATATATACATGAGTTATTGTGGTTTTATATTTGTAAGGCGTTTGAACTTGTGTGTTTGTAATAAAAAAATTTATCTTCGTGTTTGACTTTGTCATAAAGGTGTTATATATATATATATATATATAGGATAGAGAACGAATGTTAACCCATGTTTATTGCGATAACCTGTTAAACAAACTAGTGGTTCACAGCATGCCACGTCATCACTGTAAGTTAGAGTTACAGTGCTAAACTAGTGGTCCACAATTAACGTTAAAAATTTTTTAAAAAAAATATAGCAAGACTATACTTGAATTAAAGATATTAAAATTATCTATTTAATGGTGTAATCTGTATAAAAAAATAACATCATACAAAAAAGTTAAGATGGTTTTAAAAAAAAGGTGAAACTTTTAAAAAAATAGAGGGAAAATTGTTACATCAGTGGTGTAACGTGCTGTAAAGTTAGTTATACTACTTAATCATGGTGTAAGTGTTTGTTACATTAGTGTTAACGGGTTATCGCAATAAAGGTGGGTTAACAACCGTTCCTTACCCTATATATATATATATATATATATATATATATATATATATATATATATATATATATATATATATATATAATCAGTGGCATGACATAATATAAATTAAGGAAAGTAATGGAATCTTTGTTGCTGGGCCTTGGGGAACCTGGGTTATGGTTATGGGTACCGTACGTACGTTGCTTCATACTGGGCTGCAAATTTAGTGTGTGGGTTGTGGTACGTGCAAACGGCAAACCTATGATTCCATGCACCTCTTCAACTGCATATTCTATGTTCCTACGTTTCTTTAGTTGTTTATGTTGATTAATATTAATTAATTACCTTAGTGGGTAGTTTAATTCAGTTAATAGTTTGGGGTTTATGTTAGTGGGTCAACGTAAGGCTATATAAATGTTTAAATTGAACGTTGGTCATACAATAATCTTTCTTGAGAAACTTTTTCTTTATCCAAGCAATGAACTTTCCCAAATAGAATAGCTAATTGATTTTTTATGCTAAATCTAACTGGTTAGATGGTGTAAACTCCTGTGAGGTTAAGGGTCTTAGTTTCATAGCAGAGGAAAAGTATAGATTTAAATATAAGATTAGTAGGTGTGTGAGTTAATCAAATTTAAAATAAATAATAAAAAAAAGATGATAAAAATAATTACAGTCTAAGAATTAGTTAAATACAAATATAAAAGTTTACTCTATAACTTATAAAAAATAAGCATACTTTGTCTCTGGGAATTACCAATCAACTAGTCCTTTAGGTGTGTTATGGGGTTTTTCTAGATGTGAATTTCCTCCTAAAAGAGTAAAGGGGTTGGGGGTACGGTCTCGGCTGTGAAACGGATATGTGGACTCGATTAAGATAATACATATCACCCGAAGCAGGGTCGTACATTTACCAATTAAAAAAACTTGTCCGTTAGGTAATGTATGACAGTCAAAATGGTTACAGTAGCAGTGGTCGTAAACTACTACATAGTGATGCTAATGATAAAGTTAATGTTATACTACAGAATCATTAATGTTATACTACAGTTTCCTCAAAAAGGTTCATATGGGAAATCAATTACATCAATATCTTTTTTTTTTTTTAACCAAATTACATCTAACCATGGAAATCAATTAATCCCCAATTACAACATTTCACGTAATGGAATCACGTTTGGCATTTAATTCATATTGAAAACAAAATTAGAACTAAATACCGTCTTTTGATCAACCAATCTTGATGAATGTTAGCAAGTGATTAAAGGGCAAAACAACAAATGGAGAACACAGTAAAAAAAAATTACCTCATAGGTGACAAATTCAAATTTGCAACAATTTAAGTGTTCATCAATTGATAGCCTTGAAGCCTTTATCAAAATGAATTAATGTGTAATGCAATAAGTTATCAACGTTCACACCAAAAAAGCCAAGAAAAAAAGGGAACAAGAAGAATTTAACCATTTGTGTGCACAAAAAGAAAACAAATAGAGTAAAATACTCAACATTCTTAAAATATCTCTTTTAGTTTACTATATACATATATAACAACAAAATAATGGCTTTCAGATGGGTACCAACAGTTCAAAATGTTGTACCCAATCCATTCAACTATCCCAGTTGATTCCTGAGAGTTTCCCATGCTCAGAACCATAATCTTGCTACCCAATGGCCTTGGGAATATGTACGCATAGCTTAAAAGGTTGTACCTAAGCCATCCAAAACATCTAACATGTCAGCATTTGTGTAGCCTGCTTCCCTCCTGGGAGAGCTTCCCATACTTCTACTAGCTGCAAAAACCGTGGCTCCCTTCCTTTTAACCATCACAAATTCTTGACTTTTGCTTATTCCAGGAACCAACATTCTCCTTTTCATCACCTTTTCCAGAAGATTCCTATCTTCCAAAGAGATTTGGACTCTTTGGAGTTTACCGCTTGCTTTCAGTCGAGATGGATCTGAACACACGATCAGACCAGTGCTGTTATTACTAGTAGGAGGCGATCGAGAAGGAACGTATTTTGGGACCTTGTCTCTGAATCTGACTAGACTTATTAGACGATGAAGCCAAATAATCAAATCAAGAATGTATTGGTCCATTTTCTGTTTATCAGCATGATAAAGTGTCTGAAGCCGAATAATATTGGAACTGCCTGCTGTCTTCTTCCCAAACTCATTACTGTTTAGAAATAATAATAATAATATAAAAATTCATCCTGGTGAAAGATGAAAGAAACCAAGAACAAATAGATATCAAAATGATCTGTTTACCCCGTGTTTGCCCACTCGCCAACCCATCCAAAACCTTGATGTGCTCTGAAAAGAAAAAATTAAAATTGTAACATTAATGGAATAGTATGAAGCATTAGCATGAATAATATAACATCCTGTTGAAAGCATACTTGGTCGTATCTGTAGCTACTGGAACGAGCCACTGGAGTGTTTTTTCCATTTCTGCTTTAATTTGAGGCATCGTCATCTGAAACAAGGCTTTCTCTTTTAGAGTGGCAAACTTTGTGAATATTAGAAGTAAATAAATAATAGTAGAACTAGATATAAGGTGTACCGCTTCTTTGGACTCAAGTGCTTGTAAACGTGTACGTAAAATTGCCTTTACATTTGCTGGCAAGCCATTATATAAGTTGTCCCTCATATTAGGAGGCAATGATATGGGCCGAGCTGCCTGTAAACATAAATATATTATTTAAACTGCAATAATCATGCTGAAGAGAAAACAAAATTAGAGCCCGATAAGCTTACAATGTTGTCCATTTGGGTGACTAAATTGGCATAGTGTAAAGCAAGACCTGCAACGCCTAGTGTCTCCCACTTTTTATGAGATGCCTTTTCATTATTCATTGAACTTGGCACTGAATGAAAATAAAACATAAGGGTTCAAAGGTTATTTTCCCAAATTATTCCTACATATGAATGTTCTATAAACAAGTTTTAAATACCATTCTCTTCAAAAACCTCCACTATTGCTTGATGGATGAAGGTAACAATATCTACAAGCTTCTCCACAACCTGAAATTTGCAAAGCATGATTAAAAAAGGTTGCCCGTTATCACACAAAACACACAACTTAGCAGGAATAGGTATAAAGATTTTTAGATTGTTTGCATAAAAGTATGAAGAAAAAAACATAATACGATTGATAGAATACCTCTTCTAAACTTTTAGACCAAAGGGATTTCTTTTTCAAGTTCCTCACAACTTTTCTTTGATGCTTTACATCACTATGTAAGATTGTGAGACTCTCTCCTATGATCGAAACAAAATCACATGTTAACTAGAATTACTAACCACATTGTAGCAAATTGGATCTTTCAAAAGGCAACAAACAATTAGAAAATTAATTTTTGGAATAAAGTATGATATTATCAAAAAGAAATTATGTGTCTAACTGTCTAACCTTTTCGAGGAAGATGCAAGGCTTCTACTTCTTCAATCTTACGTCTGTAATCCTGTTCAAATCTATCTAAAGCATGATACTCATGATATAATTCCTATACAAAAGAAAGATGTTAGCATTTGTGAAAAATATGCTATACATTTCTGCATGATCTGATATAAAAACATACACTGCTAGTAACTTACTGATGTATACTGAGCAAGATTGATGAGTTCCTGCATGGTGAATTCTGCATCCTCTCTAAGCTGCTTGTTTGCTACCATATCCATGTCCAATCTGATCCATAATCAATCAATAAGCAGTTCGAAATTATAAACGTAAGTTGACATTCACAATCAGATTTACCTAGAAAAGAAACGATCCAGATTATGCCATTGTGGATCTTTGCACATATTCCCAAACCGAACAACCTCTCTGGAGAAAACCTCAAGTTCCTCCCTAAAAAAGAACCACCACATTACAAGACGAGTATACAAATGCTTTAATTTGAATGAAAAACAAGTAAAAAAACCTCTTATCAGAAGCTGCAATACGCAACAACTCTTTTGTATCAGTAGAAACTAAAAGCTGTACCCCTTCGGAATGCAAAATCTCCTTTTTAAGAATCTGTATGTTTTCTTCCGAAAGGGATTGCATCAAATTGGACCCTTTAACAACGGTATTAGCTACTTCAAACGCCAAAATAGATACTTTATTTCCTCTTGAAGCCATATTAGACACAAATCCACTGTTAACATTCAAATTAGTCATGCTGCTGCCCAATGTGTCAAGAACTTCAAGACCTACATTACCAGCTTTCCCAAGAAATGAGCTCACATGAGGTGCCTACCAAAATGCAAAATTGGAAACCACTTCAGCACAATAACAAACCACTTTCTTACAACCTACATACACAATCTAATATCTGATAAACTAGAGGTTGAAGATGATGAATTAACCCTAAATACATCATAGATCACACCTATAGATCATGTTACTACACTTAAAATTGCAATTTCAGATACTGTTGAATATGTATACCTTGCTAACCCTAGCAGGGGTAGAGGGTTTCAATTCTCTTGAAATGGAGGAAAAAAGTTCACCAGAATCATAAAATGGCATGCTCCTACGATAAACATCATCGCCATCATCATCATCATCATGTGCATAAGAAGAAGATAAACCTGAATCATCATAACCATCATCATTATCATCATCGTCCTTCTTTCGATGCTGAACAAAACTCTTCACAGATTTCAACTTCCCTGAAAACCCAAAACTACCCCTATCACCGCCGTACTCCGCCACCGTGTTCCGCCTCATCGTCCCGCCGGTACAAACCCCTCCCATTTTACACCCTTCAACCACTACCAAATTCAACAATTTCAAAAACCCATTTGATTGTTTAACATAATAATGTAAGCAATCAAATTAACCTAACAATTGACGAACAGGATGGAGATATAAGCTAATAAAGGGTTTATCTTTGTTCTTTTTTTCCAAATTTGGGGAAATTGGATTGAATTGAAGGTTTGATGTTTGGATTTTGATTGAGGAAAATGATTCTAAACAAGAAGAATCATAAGAATGCAAGAAAGATTAAAGGGTTTGACTCTTCTTTAGAATACTCTCACTCTAGAATTTGTCTTCTTGCTTTTTGAGTTTTTTCTCTCTCTATATGTCTTTCATCTTTTTGAGGGGCCTGCTGAAATACGGTGTTATGAAAGTCGTCTTTCCTTTTTTTGACTAGATTTTTCACCGTTGAAATTAACTTGTTCAAATTAATGTACAACATTTTCTGCGCAAGTTACAAGTAGACGAAACTTTGATGGTTTAACTTTTGATTATCATTATTTTTTCCTGGGTGGTGTTTTTGAATTATAAATGATTTTTAGTGTGGTTTCTAAAATCATTTTGGTTTTGGGAGGTTTTGTGAACCTTATTCATACGGTGAGTCATAAAAAAACCCACTAAAAACGGTCACTTAATTGAGTTACTTTTTTTTATGACACGTTATCATTTTGTGAATAGAGTTCACGAAATCTTTAAAATCTAAAGAAATTACAAAAGCACGTCAAAAACAATCTACAAATTATTTAAAAAATACACTAAAGAGAAAAGAAATCGTTTAACTTTTAAGTTTGTCATATTTGGTTCTGGAAGTATACTTTTTGAGATGAATTATTTCATTATTTGGAGTTTAATAAGTATTTAATGTTATTAAAGTATAGAACTATAGACGTAAGTGGTAAAAGAAAACTTGTGCCTATGTTAATATTGACTCGGGATTTCGGTCAAAAAGTGCAGCAAATACTTGTTTAAGTGTAAAGGCTACAAGGTACTGAGCTAGTCTTCTCAAATTTAATTTGATACATACTTTATATAATGAACAATAAAAAAATATTAATATTGAGACACCTCAATATTATAAATCAACAATACAGATATTTATACGGATTGTATAGCCGTATATATACGAGACGTATAACCCATCTGAAAGCCTTTTAAATTTTTAATCGTAGTCAGTGTCGAAATTTGTTACACGTGTCGTATAACCCTATATGTGTCATATAGAGGGGTTGTATATAACTATATGGGGCGTATAACTCTCTAACAACCCTCCTAAAATTTTTCTCATTTTCAGTGTTTTCGATCATATACATCGCGTAAAGTACTATTAGAGACGTATAACGAGATGTCGATTTATAACGTGGGTTTCTTAATATTAGGGCCCTAATAAAATATTAAACAAGAAAAAACAATAAACAAATATATAGTTGCCGAGGCTATTGTCTTTAGCTATGGTAAAAGGTTACTGTGATATGTATCGAACAAATATCTAGACGTATGGTAAATTATTGAGTGTTGACGTAGAATGGTGTTTGAAAAAATTAATTAAAACCTATATAAAAGTAAGTTTATCGTAATTGTACGTTTAAAGCCTTATAAAACATTATATATTAAGAGTTATAAAATAAAAAAATAAATTTGTGTAGTAACTAAAAAAAGTAAATCCATATTATATTTAACATGTTCACGCTGGGGTGGCCTGATGTTTTCACTCATCCAAAGCCGAGAAGAGGGCTCATGCCCCCACCCACAGAGGCGCTACAATTGCCTAATCTTTTAACAATGAGAGAAGTATAGAACATATATCTTGTATGTTCTAAATAAAAAGTACACACGGGTATAAAAGTTAGGCGGTTTATCATTAATGCATATAATGTGAGTAGAGTATTTAATTTTTAGAATTAAATTTAATTTTACTCTCTAAACTTTGACAAAAATAAGTATTTTTTTTTTTAAGTTTAAAAACATCAACTTCAATCTAAAAATTTTATTATTTGTATCACTTTCAATCAAAAAAATTTATTATTTCGGATTCAAGTTGAAGCAACTAATAAAAATTTTGGACTGAAACTGAAATTTTTATAGGTAAACTGATTTTTTAATATTTTGAAGAAAAATAGTTATTTTTGTCAAACCCTAGGTAGCAAAACCAACTTTAACTCTAATTTTTATATTTTTTCTTAATAACTAACACCTAGAATTTCTAGAATCGATTCATCACGTCTTGTATTTTGCAATAGTAGACCCTCACAACATTATGGTTAGTGTGTACACCATTTATAATCAAAATGTTCTTTTGAAGTAGAGTATTTTTAAGTTCTTCAACAAAAGCACATTTAGTCTAATCGGACCAAGGTGTTGATACGACGTGCATATCAAATGTTAAGAGATAAAGTCTTATTGTAGACAAAAAAAAATGTAGACTTAGAAACAGATAATAAACATGAGAGTTGACCATTAGAAAATAGATAGTGAATGCGTGAGTTTCAATTAAGAAAAAATTAAGTTGTTAGTTTTCAACTTTTAAGCTTAATTATCTTTTTGTAATTAATAATAGAAAGATTGACTTTTTCCTACTAAAACAATTTCTTGAATTCAAAATTGGACAGCATGAAACAAAACCTAACATATAAAAGTTGATAGTCAAATGCATATCGGGTGTGTTTGAATAAGTAAAATGGGGACCATCGGGAGGTAATGTTGTTCGTCGTTGCACTCTATCGTGTGAAATTATGACTTGGTCTTTTTAAACATATTCTTTTTTTCTACACTAAATTAAATAATCATGTTTCATTTATTCAACAGGATTGGTAATATAAATATCTGAATCTATTTAAATTTGCATATATTATGATTTTATTTGTTTGTGTATATTTTTAACAACGATATTTATCATTCAATTCATATAATTTTACACTTACAAGTATTTGAACCCACACGGTTTTATAGAGACAACCACTATATTACCAGACTATCAGGTCATTTGATTTTAGTTTTGAACCTCTTGGCAAGATAATTCTCAGTTTATTTTCTTTGAATGTGAAACGACATGATATTAATTTCTTGCTAATGTTTAGTTTAGTAAATTGTTTTGACGCTACTAAATTTAACTTCATTGTTTGTTTGTTTTCGATGTTTGATAGTAATACATAAAAGTGATTTTTATATCGCATGTGAAAATTACTATGTATTAAAAAGACAAAATTGTCGTGTAAAGTCAATACGATGTGACACATATTCTATTTCTACTCCTAAATCTATATTTTTTTAGATATAAGATTTCAACCATCAACCACTTAAAATTAAGTGTTTTGTTAACACAAATTGATATCACTGGACTGTAAGCTCTTAAGTTATATGATCAACTATCTTAGGCGATATTTGATTTGACTATTGTTGAACAGATTCTAAGTAGTCATTAGTTATTTGCTTTTTGGTCAAAAAGCATGCATCAAAATGTTCGATTAGCACCTCATATCATCATGTGTAACGAGTTTAATTTTCAATACCATCACATGTGAACCTGATTAGAAAATAATCATTGTATCAGTTTATTTGGATCTTGATTAGAAAATTGTCATTGTATCAACTTAATTGGATCCAGATCGCTTTATTACAATTTGATCGGTATATTAAGAAACAACTTCCTAACATGTATTTTGATGTTTATGAGAAGGAAAGATTATTAAATTACTTGCTAATATTATATAATCATACAAGCAACATGTAGATGGGGATTACATATGGCATTTTCATGTTGTATGTTTAAAAGAAAAAAAAAAGTTTTTAGTAAGGGCAATGATACTCACATTTATAAAATGGTATAAATATGATTCAAGGCGTCTATAAGTCGGCATGAAATTTAAAGAAAAAATTTTGATCGGGCTTCTTTTCATAAAATATTAGTATTTGTTGGGTCACTGACCACAACTTATGGGGTTTAAGAATTGTACCATGTTTGACTCATAAATCGTTATTTTTATCTAAAATATTTCATCGGATGCATATTGTACACATGATCGATTTAAATATTCAACATAAATTTGTGACTTTGTGTGTTGTTCAAAGTTCAAACTGCTATTTGGTAGTTTAATTTTTCTTTGGTGTCACTCTCACTAACTTTCATTAAATAATGTAACTATATATAATTTTATGGCAATCTATAGTATATAATAAAAAAAAGTTTTTTACATAGTTATATCTTATCTTAAAATATAATTTTATTATTCTTGACTTTTATTATTTGTTATTTATAATTTTTTAAATTTTCAATATTTATTATTTTATTAATGACTAATGACATGTAACATATAATTTATTATTAAAGACCAATGATTTTTATATGTTGATTTTTTTCTACTCATGTAATACATGGATTTCTAATATATTATTCATATATGTTTATGTATGTTATGCTCACGTTATCTTTATAGTATTCTTTTAATCGGTTAAAGTAAAAGACTAACTATCTATTCATTTCTTAGATCCTACCATAAATTTCGTTTTTCAAAGCACTGCAGGTGTAGAATTTCTGTTTTGGTTCATTGATAAATTGCCTCTTAATATACAAAAAATCAGCATTTGTAGAATGTCGAATATAGGGGACAGCCTGAATAAACTTGTGAGTGTTGAAAGAAACATAGAAGCATATATTTTGGCTCATAATGACACGAGTAAATATTACAAAGTAACCATGTATATAATATATATAAGGGAAAACTTTATAGAATAATAATCAATTTTTAATAATGTTCTAATTAGGTCAGTCATATTTTTATTTGTCTCAATCAGGTCACTAAAATTTTAAAAGTGTTTCATTTAGGTCACCAATATTTTAATTTGTTCAAATCATGTCACTATAATTTTAAAAGCGTTCCAATTAAGTCACTCATATTTTTATAAATTTTTAAATAATTCACAAAAATTTTATAATAATTTAGTTTTTTTTTTAAATATTGTTAATGAGCTAATTAGAACAATTTTGAAACTTCAGTGATCTAATTGGGACAAAAATTTTTATAAATGACCTGATTGGGATAAATGCTATAATAACTATTCATTAATTAATTACTATCCACAATTAAAATTTCAAATATGTTTTTAAAATTCAAATGTGTAATACATGAATTAATTCAATCTGTATAATACATAATGTTTAAGACATAACTTTTTATATTATTAATCATGTAACAGTAAATTTATTTAACCTGTGTATTACACGAGATTGTAACCTATTATTTATCATATACATACATATCACGATAATCCTCGTAGTTAGTTTATATTGCTACTTAAACAGGAACTCAACGTAGTAGTTTTGGGTGTTCAATGTTTTAACATGCATATATTAAAAGACTAGTAAAAGCTGTTGATGTTTGTTCAAAGATCTTGTGTAGGAAAATTTTCGTCAAATTTAGAATCATCCATCAATGAGCAAAAAAAGCTAGTGAACACTATCAAAAAATGACAACATAAAATCTTGCACAACTTTTGAGCTCAACAAGCTTCAATCATATCTAGTTTGCCAAGCCTTCGAATGTGCTTAATTTTAACGATTTCATAAAGATTTATAAAATAAGTTGTTATAGTTTTACAAATCAAATAATTTCAAACATAAATGAAACCCCAAGATGATTAAGGACAAATCTTTCTACTCTAATAAAAGAGTATCTCGAGTGACACGTGGCGGCACCACATTCGTTCTCACCAAACTTTTCCCGCCTCTCTCTCCTATTAAATAATTACCTTAATTATCAATAATATCATTTAACTTTTTTTAAAACAAAAATAATCTATTAATAAATTTAAAAAAGATCTTTTTATTAATGTTATTTTTAAAAATAATTTTTATAGAACAAGAAATTTTTACAAGACATCAAACTTTTTTTAAAATTATTGTTTTTAAAAAGTTAATTAATAAGAAAGTTTTTAAAATAATATTTTTTAATACGGTTTGTTTTGAAACAAAATATTTATTATTTTTTTTGGAAAAAAAATTTTAAACCAAAAGTTTAAAAAGTTAATATAATTGTTTGATTACATATTGTTATTCATATACGTAATTTCAATTATATTTTATCATAAAATATCATTTTATACTTGATAAAATTTTATTATATTTAATATTTTAATTGTTCAACCCGTGTAATACACGGGTTTACTAAAGCTAGTAATCTTATATATAAACAAAAAAAAAGCCCTCAGATCTCATAGCTTACCGAATCATACAAGGACTTGCTTCTGATATAAACAATTAATCAAAAGTACAACTTTGCCATGAGAAGTTTTGTAGTTGTGCGTGCTTGTGAAGAAGAGTATTTTATTTTATGATAAAGAATGACAGATGACAAAAGGCAAAACCAGAAAACCTAATCAATAGAGTCATAATTTTCCATCATTGGGCAGTTTTACAAGTACACACAAAAGTTAGACAAAAACTATCATACTTACAAAAAAATTGTTAATTCAAAATAAAGAAAACTTAAAGCCAACAGATATTTAAAACAAAATATAAACTAAAAAAACTTTTGAACAAAAAACCTAAAAAGGGACATCACTGGATAACAGAACGATAAGAATATGTATCATTTTCTGATAATCACATAGTTCTTGAAAAAATCTACGAAGATATATCACAAAATGATATAATTGTTCTAGGATGATGCATTCATCCCAAAAGGCATAAAAATGTCGCCAATGAGCCAAATTTCATACCCAATGCAAGAAACCAACAATAAACTTTCTTTTTTAAAAAAATAGCTGGTAAATATTACTTTTCCAATCTTATTGCAACCACTGCCTTTTAGAACAAAATCCCCTTTTATAAATCAGTCAAAATCAATGCAAAATTTTACATTTTTAGATATCAGAAACTTATTTAAAACTAGTTATTCACATCATATCATTAACAATATATGCTTTATTCACCACCAAAATATAATTTGCACACACAATGTTTGTGATATGCAGATCATTAGTTTAATGTAATGAAGTGAGGCAAATGAGTCAGTTTTCCGACCAATTGGCCTATTAAGTATATATAAGTCATAAAATTCTATACGAAAGGCCACTATTATATGGGAAATTTGATATTATTTAACATGTTCTTTAAAAACCAATGCTAGTATATATGAACTATTATCATTATAAAAATAACTATAATAGATACTAACTTTATAAGAAAATGAAACAATGACTCAAAATTAACAAGCTAATGAAAGTGTTTACAATCTTCTCAAAATGCCTTAAATAACTTGAAGTTTTAAGGCAGAACAAAGTAACCATTAAAATCAAACACATGAAAAACACAAGCACAAATCAATTTCCAATGAGAATTGTTACAAACGCAGATAATAAAAATTAACTCTGTAGGCGAACATTCAGAATGAGTAGGAGGTTTGATATTCCATTCATGAATTAGATCGGAACATATAAAACAATCATCATTATGCTCGCCAAACTTTCGATTTCACGCAACACTTTGGTATAATTGAAGAAAAATTCAAACAAAACGAACTGCATACTATCAGAACGATTGAATCAATGGATCAATTCATCACATCCTACGAAAAGGTTTGATTTCAGACGACCGTGAGAATTTAATCCAAAATCTTCATTCGGCTTCAAAGTTTATAGATTTATAATAACATACCTGATAGATATCGTCATGATATCATTCAAATTTTATAGATTCAGCACCTGTAATTGGCCATATAATTAGGCGGCTTATGATGAACGAAAGAGAGTGTCTGATATAGGTTAAAACCCTAGGTTTTCCCTTCAGAGGCCCAGTTCAGCATATGGGCTACGTTTTCTTTATCTGTTTGTCTTTGGCCCATTACTGGCTTCTTTTTAAGCTTATAAAACTTCCCATCACATTGAAAATATTGGGTTGGTAGCTATCTTTTTAGGTGCCAATTGATTAGTAGTCGGACGTAATCCAGTGGTAAAAATCAAACACTTCAAAAATAAGACTAGAGTTTAAATCCTGTATGAGGTAGACTATGAGAAGTATAGTTTAGAATATGAGTGTATGAATGTGTGAGTTGTCGTTCTGAATAAAAAAGTAGTTGTCTTTTTAGATGTCGTGATAATAACTTAATGCATATATACATATAGACAAGAGTTACGTTATAACAAGTTGTGTATCGGCTTTACTTGTATGTCACTAGTTAGGCCAAAAATATATTCAGTCGTGTATTAATACGTTTATGCTCTTGTATATGTTTTTATCATATTAAACATGACGTTAAAGTGGTTATGTACATGATCATTGTTGCATACAGTATTAAGCTTTGTGCCTTGTTCAGGGCCGGCTCAACCATTTTAGTGGCCTAAGGCGGGGTTAATTTTGGATGACTTTTTCTTAAGTATTTAATAAAAACCCTCCTCTTTTATCTGGGCTTGGTACCGGCAAAAATAAACTAAATAACTTATATTTGGCGGAGTTAATTTTTTTTTTTAATCTACTTTTTATATATTTAAAAAACATGCGAAACATTTATATAAAGCTTATTTTTCTAGTTTTTTTGAAGCAAACTCTTTAATCAAATCTTCATACTCAATCTCATAAGATAAATCTTTTTTAATTGACAAAATAGCTAACCCATTTAATCTTTTTCTAGAAGGCCCAAGTTTTAAAAACTAAAATTAATAAGCCTAGTCTGGCTCAAAACAGAATAGTTAGCCCAAAACGTAATAGCTAACCCAAAACTGTAATTACCCTAGCCCAAGCACTGAAAAAACTTAAGGCTCTCAACATGTGGAGGTCTTACGCCACCGCCTGGCCCAATAACCTTATTGGGCCGGCCTTGACCTTGTTATAACTTATATTTGTCTTGGCATTGATGTATACATTATTGAGTTTTGTGTCTTGTTATTAGTGTTTTTGTATCTAGCATCTCTTTACTTTGTTTTTTTCCTATATTTGTGGTGTTGGAATTTCTTAATACGAAAGTTGAATATGTGGGGAAATTATCAGTTAATAGAGTCATAACAATTGCATAATGGAGTGTTTGAGTGTGTATTTTTCATCTTGTAAACGTTTTTATCTTTGCAAACGAATATAGACTATTGGACTTTTAAATTTGTCACACTTAGGTGTCCTACAAATCTGAATGTAGTTGGACTCTCACGTTATCCAAAGGAATCATCTATTTAACATAGACAAATCTACGTTTATTGCAATGGAGGATAACAAGTTATTAATCATAGCCTAATTTAAAAACAAAAATTCATATTACAAGCATCAAGTGTAATTTAACTAAATTCTACTTTTTATCACGTTTGAAGCATATGAATAGTTAATGTGACGTAGGCATTAATATATTTAACTAAACTTAAATTTATATAACTAGCAAAAGACACTTTCGTCAATTAGGAGGCAGCTGATGGGGAAATTGACGCCAACATATTATAATATACGATACTTCTTCTAATTAAATTAAGTTGAAATGGTAAATAATAAAATCTTATAGCCTATATGATTTAAAATAAAGTTAGGATGTTAGATTATTCAAAAAATATTTTTCGCTTATCTCGTCTAAAGAAACTACAAGAGCATTTACACTAGCTTTCTCATTCTTGTAACTAACAAAAAAATTATCATCACTTATACAAAATATATAAGAGCTAATTATGATTTTCTTTGATATTATAAAGGATAAATATGAGAATAAAAACCTGCAAGAGTAAAATTACATATTTTTATGTTTTTATAATTTTAAGACAGAGTAAAAATGAGAATGATTGACGCGAATCATGAAAGAAAAAGCTCGAAAACATAGCGTTAAAAGGTCGAAAATACAGCTTTAACTAGAGTTGAAGCCCCTACCGGTGACGCTGAAAAACTGATCGGTGGAGTTCGCCGGAGATCAACATCTGGAGACTATGGCGGTTGACCATATACCTCCCGTCATCCTCACGCAGCTCAATTACCTTCTCAATCATTCCCCTTACTCCATCAAGGTACCTGATTCTATCAAAAACCCTAGGTCACAATCATATGTTCCTGTTTCACATTTTGTATCTTCTCTTATTTCTCCAGGTTGAGCAGATGTGGTCTGGCTCTAAAGTCCCTTTGCTTGATCGATTCACGTTAGCCATACCCTTTTGTCTCGATTACATCAAATGTCAGTTTACTTCATGTTTGATTTGCTTAATTCTTGATACTAATAGATTCATTTGATCCTGAATTCGATCTCTGTGTTGAAATTGTGAAATTAGAGCTGCATTTGAGTTATATATCAAAGAAAGGAGATGGTTTATGTGGATTGTTGTTGTTATAATTATAGGGGATGTTATCTACAATGCACAATTTCCATTGTTGGCACCTGATATCATCTTTGGACCTGATGATGAAAACTTTAGACCTTATCCTGCTGGCGGAGAAGGAGAATTGAACGCGAAAAACAGTTTATCTGATTGGAATTATAAAGATCCAACTAGGCTATTGTCACTGATTCATGAACTTAGGTATTTTATGCTTTACAATTAGCTCATTTTGTTTGCTGACATTATGAGTTTTCTCCATTTAGCATACACCAAGGGTTGTGTTTTCACTGCAGGAGTTTGTACATGGCGTACCAGAAAAAACGAGTCGCTGAAGTTGATGATGAAAGACTGAAGTTTGAAATCAGCACCATGTATTCTCGGGAGGTAATCTTGTAAAGTACAATAGCCTTCTTTGTTAGAATAGTAGCTTGTACATGTTTGGAAATCAGAATGCAGCCAAAAGGCATTGATTTACTGCATAAACATGTTTATATGTGAATAGGAGTATGTGTTTTTCATGTTACCATAAGCAACTTTGCCATATAATATACTCTTACCTAATCATATGCAACCATTCTACAGGGAATTGAAATGTGTATGAGCTCTGGTGTTGACAAGGTACTATTTATGAGTTGTATAGTATATACCTGCAATCGATACTAAGCCCCCTTTCTTTGATATAATTTTTTGTAAGCTCCATAGGATCATACTCTTTAATTTATAATGATGTTAGTGGTGCATGGGCCATTGAACTGTAGTGTAGCCAGAAGAGGTGAAATTGGCAGTTCCATTGCTGGAGATGGATTTAAACAAAATGGTTGTGGGGTGCAACTGGCGTCATCAACAGAAGATATACTTACAGGTTATTTTGTTTATATTGTGCATTTTTATCGTCTATATATCTATGTATGCAAGCTAGTTGCAGGATGCATAATTGATAATTATCATTTAAACACAGGTTGTATATCCTGTGACTAGAAAATATTTGGCAACGGCTTCAGCTCCACGCTTGAAATTGATATCTTCACCGGAGTTGAAGGCTTTATTTTCCATTGATGAGTTCAGGCTTCCTCCATGGTTGGACGGAATGTAAGCGTTAATCACTTTTTTCTGTTTTCATCTTTATGTATTGAAACATTTGTAATGTTAATTTTGAATCTATTTTTTAAGGTGCATGGCTGAATATCTTCCCACTTTAGAGGAGATGCTTGAATCGCAGGTTAGCAGAAATATTCAATATTTACTGGTTAACATTTTTTCGTCTTTTATTTCTTTTCTTTTACCAATTTTTATACTATTTTCTTTTACAGATAAGAGATGCTGTTTCATCCATCGAAGTTAGAAGGAAGTTTATTACAGCATTGGCTATTCCCTTTGGAAGGCCAGTAGAAGCTGATCCAGTATGTGAACTTTACATCCACAGCCGAATAAACCTTTTTTAAAAATAAAATTTAAATGAAATATTATATTTTATATTTGGTTCGCCAGATATTTTGCAGGAAGGCCACATTTCTTGCTTGCTCTGGCGTGTTTACGTTTCTGGTATTAACCCTCGAGAATTATTAAACATGTTTTTAAAAATGGTTAACTTCAAGCAAAATAAAACAATTCATGTGTATATACAGGTTCACTTCAACATTCCAGTTCAGTTCCCAAGACAACAACCAGCTCTGATGCTTCAAAGTTCTCAGGTTAATGTTCATTTCTATCTATCCGTATAATAATATGATATGTTGCCATTTTAAGTGCACTATTTCTTGTTATTAATCGATAATTTGGTTTTTGTTTTGTTAATATTTAAAGCATTTTTACTCGCACTCTGGTAATGCACCAATTAAGTCGGCTATTTTACAAGAATACCCATGGAGTCCGAGATGGGATGTGGCACAAATGGCTGAGAGAATATTGTAAGCTATTTCATATCTAGTTTTCTAACTCCATACATTTCATATGTTTGATTCTCATGGAGTTTCGCATTCTGACAGCGATTATCTCGTGGAAGAATGCTTAAATTTCAAGAAACATTGCAATGAAGTGCTCATTCAGCAACGCTAGTTTTATTCACTTCAGTTTGTACTATCTGCGTGTTTTACGTGTTAAATCATTGGGTTTGTTTTCTGAAATGGTGAAACGGTTGAATCTGTGACGATGTAGTGGTAATGTTGAGTTGATATTTTAGTTTGGCAGTTGGAATAGTAACAGAATTTGGTAAATGTTTGAACATTATGATGCCTATTAGTTTACTGGTGGATTCAGCTGCATATGGCCTCTATTGGTGACTTTGGGTTAATGTTTTCTCAAATCATATGTACCCTTTGTGGTTATTGTTTTGAAGATGGAAATTGTTGTCATAATTTCAAACTTGAACCAAAATACTATATGGTCTAACTGTTCTTAATATGGTGAGCAGATTGAGATTGAGTCTTGAAGCAAGGGGTAATGTTGATGTTTTATTATCTTGTGGTCATTGGTTTAAGCCATTGGCAATCATCTCATACGTAACATCATGCGCAAAATAAAAGCTAAGTCAAGCACTGTGTATATCTTGCGTCTTGTATGGTGAGTTGATTATCACAAACACATCTTACAAACCAACCATTCCATCTCATGTGCTCAAGGTTCATCACTCGTCTTACGAACCAACAACTATGTCTCGTGTATGATTAAGGGTCACTGATTCAAAGTTTGTTCAAGTGACAGTGGGGTGACACATTGCTCTTCTTGATGGTTGAGATTTCACACATTAAAAACATGAGTTGTGTTTATTTTATTTTATTTTTTATTTTTTGGTTTTTAAGCATTCCTAATGGAGTCTTTATCTCATCCACATCCCTGTTGTTTAAAAGATATCTTGTATTTTGCATCTATATTTATGTCTATCTCTAAACTTTGGAATTCTGTGAATACTGATTATAAAGATAAAAATGTAATGTAGGATGCTAAACAAAATTTAAAAATATAATTAAAAAAGATATGATATTTAGTTAAATTATAAAAATAGAGAAAGATAGGGTAATATAACATAAGAAGTAAAATTTAATTTAAGTCAAATAGTAAGTGAACATACTATTTTTAAATTTCTTTGTTACATTTCACCACTATTTTCTTTTTATAAGCTATTAACTCATTAAACTGAAAACAAAATATTGTTACGTTATTATAAACGAGGCACGCACTAAAATGAGTGAATACCTTATATACTAACTGAACAAAATAAGAGCAGAAAATGTTTAGGTACTGAGTAATATACTAATATTTAAAACTACTTTAAACAACAAATATAAATGTATAACAAAAAAAAAACATTAATATGAATAATGTCTTGTTACATTTTATCTTTAAAGCAAATTAAATTAGCGAATCTTATTCAGATACGAAAGATATTGATCATTTCCATTGCTGCGAAGGTGCGACCATCAAGTGTTGTCTAGTTTTGCCAAATGGGATCTACCAAATAAGTCAAAGGCAGGCCATGGGTCGCACATCATATACATTAATAATAGTTGACCGTAAATAGTGTTCAAGTCCAGTTAAAAACTTGTTCAATATCGTAAACGGTAACTAGTAAAGAAATTCACTAACTTATGTTATTTGTTAAAATGACCATGAAAACATAGAAAATATGCAATTAGTGGCTTTTTAAAATTTTATTATTTTTACATATTTACATTATCGTTTAAATTGATTTTAATCAAAGCTCATATGTAGTTTCTTTTTTCTCACAACAGAACACCTAAAAGTTTTTAGGATAATTTTTTCCTTAAATCTTTTTGTTGTGAACACACCTCTTGTCACTATGATAGTAGGACCTAACCCCCACCCAAGTGTTGTATATATTTGATTCTAGAAAATGATAGTCATGATTAGTATAAGTTATTACATATAAAGATATTCATATTATAGAGTTCGAGAATCAGTCAAAAATATATTTGTTAAATCATATTAAACAAAAATTTACATGTTTATTATATACCAGCTTTAATAAAACCGTGTATTATATGAGTTGAATAAATATATTATATATAATAAAAATTTATTAATTACAAAACGATATTCTAAGATAAGAAATAATTGTAATTTTTCTTATTATAAATAGAATGAATTTTTTTAAATAAACGTTTTAAAAAATCGTCATACTAAAAACCTTCATATTATAACTATCAATTTTAATTATTTCTTGCTTATAAAAATTTTACTTTTTTAAAAATACTAATTTTAAAATATTTTATATTTTTAAAAAAGTTTGATGTTTTAGAAAATTTATTATTTAAAATTTGATTTCTTAGAAATAATATTAATAAAAAAATAAAAAGTTTTCTTTCTTAATTTATTAAAAACTATGTTAATTTTTAAAAAAATTAAATAATATTATTAGTAATTAATATGATTATTTAATATGAGAGAGAAGCGAGAAAAAAATGAGAAAGAGTGTAGTGTTGACACGTGTAACACTTAGTAATCCTTTTATTAGAGTAGCAAGATTAACGCCAATGTGGAGCTAGCCCACTTGGTAGATGTTTTGTCTTTTATAGAGGAGGTCTTTGGTTTAAACCTAGGCATGATGTAATATAAAGTAATTTAGGAGTAGAAATAGAAGTAGGATAGATTTGCCGTTCAGAAAAAAAAAAAAAAAAACAAAATTAACGGAGTAAATAATTGTAGTCATGATTTATAAATTTTTTGATAACCGCCCCTTAATTTAAGTAACAATGATCTGATCTACAATTTTTCCCTTTATATAATATCAATATATAAATATCTGCTACCCTACATGACAAATCAATGAGTTAACCTTTTCTTTGTCCTTAAATGATTAAGAGAACAGTAGTCTTTTTAATTTATCTGCTCACATGATTGATATTACGGTTTAGATCGGAGTGAAAGAATCCACACATATTGACCCCTTGTATTTTCCAATAATTATGTTTTAGTCCCCTTAATTTATGTAGCTATAACGTAGCCCTTACATTGTTTGTCATCTTAATATAAGAGAGTAATTAATCCATTTTATATAAATGAAAATCAATTATCTTTCCTTCATATAAACATGATCAATACACGGTTAATACAAACTCAAATATAAGCAAATTAATTGCATGAACCGCACACAATATTTATAAGTAGTTCGTTGAAGATAATCACATGAAGTGAAAGAAAGAAAGATGGTTCAAAACCGCCTTAGTAATACATATAAAATTATTGGTATATGTGTTTATACAATTATCGTAGTTTTATACATAAAATTGTTTATGTATTTAGCATCGTATTGTCTTGAACCCATCACTTCCTCACAAATATTACATGAGACGATCCACGTTGGGTTTCCTCTCAAACACTAATTAGTCATCAATTAAAGTAGTCTACACAAAACTCAATTTCTATCTTAATTTTAGCAGCCAACCTATCTTTCCAAGCACACACAAAAATTTTAATTGTTTTATAAATTTCATTATACTGATCATTGCTAACTCCTTCTCAATATATCGATTTAATCATTTAAACACCTATGTACTTTTAAATTCGACATCTACACATAATATTTATCCTTAAAAGATAAAGTTAACATGTTATATATACCTTGACACTTACATCCATCTTAAACTTACTTATTGTTTCCAAGTGAAAAAAAAATCATCCCATTCCATATGATTTCAACAAAACACATAAAAGATTATTCAAACAAAGTCTTATTTGTAAATAACAAACACTTGAGGGCTAAATTTACACATCAGAAAACATTCAAACCCCCAAAACACACATTGAATACCCTGGCGCCATTTGGGCCCTCAATCTCACACCACCGTCACTCCATCATCTCTACACGACCCCTTCACTCTCCGATTATCTCTCACCCCCACCCTTAACCACCAACAATCTCTTCATCTCTATATATTCAACCGCAAATCCCTCATCAATCACCACCATCTTCCCCAAAATCATGAGAGAAATCCTTCACATTCAAGGAGGCCAATGCGGCAACCAAATCGGCGCCAAATTCTGGGAAGTTATATGCGACGAACACGGGATTGATCACACCGGAAGGTACAGTGGATCCACCGCCGATCTGCAACTCGAACGGATCAATGTTTACTTCAATGAGGCGTCCGGTGGAAGGTATGTTCCTCGTGCCGTGCTTATGGATCTCGAGCCTGGGACTATGGACAGTATTAGATCTGGTCCGAATGGGCAGATCTTCCGACCGGATAACTTTGTGTTCGGGCAGTCCGGTGCCGGGAATAATTGGGCCAAGGGACACTATACTGAAGGTGCGGAGTTGATTGATGCGGTTCTCGATGTTGTTCGTAAGGAGGCGGAGAATTGTGATTCGCTGCAAGGTATATGTTCGATCGTTTGTATGAATAAGTTATTGAATTTCTCTACTGATGGAATCTGGATCTGAGAGTTATCTAAAATCTACTGAAAGCTCACATCGATATGAGTTCTAGGGTTGATTTTCACGAATTGTGTGTTTTATGTACTTATGTAGTGTTCCTTATTAGTTTGGATCAGTTAATCATCCAAAATCTAGTAAAAGCTCATAGATGTGAATTCTAGGGTTGATTTCACGAATTGTGTGTTTTATGTACTTATGCAGTGATTTTATAATAATTTGGATCTGATGATTATCTGAAATCTACTAAAAGCTCATATCGATATGAGTTCTGTTGTTAATTTTTCACGAACTGTGTGTTTTGTGTAGTGATCATTGATAATTTGATTATTATTAAGTTGGATACAAATTCTCACGAAAATTTGGAGTTCGAGTATGGTTATGTTATGCATTTATGAAACAAAAGTGTGTGTGTTTTGAGATGCTCTTTTGACTTACAATATCTACTGAACTTGAAATTCGGCTTTTGAAGATCACTTTTAAGGATATTCTAGCAACTTTTCATGGATGATCATGATCTATTTGGTCAGATATATTAGTAGGACAAGTTATAGCATATTAAAAAGTGACTATTCATGAGAAACTTTTTGGACCATTTCCTCCTTCAAGGCTATTTCTTTATGAATTAGAAAATCACTTATTGAATTTGCTTTCTTGAGATCATTCTGTCAAGCTTTTATCATTTAATGTATTTGCTTTTATAATCTGTGAAGTGTTTAGCATTTCAGCATATACTTTTTATTAAACAATTGTATTTGCTTTGATCCCATGTTGCAGGTTTTCAGGTCTGCCACTCACTTGGAGGTGGTACTGGTTCTGGCATGGGGACACTCTTGATTTCAAAGATCAGAGAGGAATACCCTGATCGAATGATGCTTACATTCTCTGTTTTTCCATCACCAAAAGTTTCTGACACGGTTGTTGAACCCTATAATGCCACACTCTCCGTCCACCAGTTGGTTGAAAATGCCGATGAATGTATGGTTCTTGACAATGAAGCACTCTATGATATCTGTTTCAGAACTTTAAAACTCAGCAATCCAAGCTGTAAGTACCTTGTTCTCATCAGCCCTTAGTTTTTTAAACATTTTGCAAGTGAATTATTGAGTTTGATGAAATACGGTTGATCTGGTTTGCAGTTGGTGACTTGAACCACTTAATATCTGCAACCATGAGTGGTGTAACTTGCTCTTTGAGGTTTCCTGGCCAACTGAATTCCGACCTCAGGAAGCTAGCAGTGAACCTGATACCATTCCCACGACTCCATTTCTTCATGGTCGGATTTGCCCCCCTCACTTCTCGTGGCTCCCAACATTACACTTCACTGACGGTCCCAGAACTAACCCAACAAATGTGGGACGCCAAGAACATGATGTGTGCAGCAGACCCTCGCCATGGGCGTTACCTTACAGCTTCAGCTATGTTCAGGGGTAAAATGAGCACCAAAGAGGTTGATGAACAGATGATCAACGTGCAAAACAAGAACTCATCTTACTTTGTCGAATGGATCCCAAACAATGTTAAGTCTAGTGTCTGTGACATCCCACCAACCGGTCTCTCAATGGCCTCCACATTTGTTGGAAACTCAACTTCCATTCAAGAAATGTTTAGAAGAGTGAGCGAGCAGTTTACCGCCATGTTTAGGCGCAAAGCTTTCTTGCATTGGTACACAGGTGAAGGAATGGATGAGATGGAGTTCACTGAAGCAGAGAGTAACATGAATGATTTGGTGGCTGAATATCAGCAGTATCAAGATGCTACAGCAGATGAAGAGTATGATGAAGAAGGTGCCGAGGAGGAGGAATACGAAGGGTAAAATGGTAAATTTGCATGTTTCGTTTTTGTTGTTCTTGATCATACTATTTGGAGTGTACTCTTAAGGTTGCGGTTTTAGATATTATGATGTTTGGATGATATGTTTTGGTTTGGGTAATGCAAGTGTTTGAATAAAATGTGATATTGTGCTTTAAAATTGTTGGCATTGAGACAACAATTTGAGTTTTATACAAAGACACTTTTTTGTGCATAGAATTGGTAAGTATGATTTATATATGAATGGAGATACTGTGGCATGTAGTGATGATTGCAAGCAAAGGGACAAAATGACGTAAGGACTTTTTGCACCAATTAAAGATGTGGATCTGCTTTTTAAAACGTATTTTCTCTCTCTAATAATTAAATATTACAGGATTTTTTTCTTTCTTTTCTGGGGAGGTGAGGGCCATATTTTTGGTAAAGATTTTTTATTGTTATTTTTAGGAAATGCTTCAAGTAAATATCTATTTGTTAGATATTAGTTTGTAAAATGGATTATTAAATTTTAAATTAATTTATATTTTTTATTATTCTACCTTTAGTTATAATGTATCGTTAATGATTAAACTCTATTAAAAACACATTCTAAATAAGAAAATAAGAAAAAGTGCTTGAAAATTTAGTCATGTTTTATAACAAGTTATAAGTGTTCAATGAGAGTGTTAGTTCTTCTATTGCTGAAGAATATGATACTGATATGAAAATAAAATAATACTAACATGGGGTGGGTGGCCATGTATCAGTGAATAGCCCTATTGTGGGAAAATGGGGTTTTGCGTCGTGTTGAAAACATACATGATTCGTAGACGGTATTAACGTATCATCTTCATCTTTGTAAATGCATAGTTATTGCGTGAATATTTATTGTTGGTCTTTTGATCTTTCATGTAACCATATCGTAGTTTATTATATATATCTCTCCACACATTTAGTAGAGATATTGAGTGGTATTAAGTTCTTCACATGGTATAGAGCCAAAAGATCCTTCTGCCTTCCCTCCCATCCTTTTTTATCTTCCACCTTTTTCCCTTTACTTCCTCTCATCTCTCGGCTGCAATGGCATCCTCCTCCACCTCTTCTGATGCCCTACCTCACTCCCTCACTCACTTGATCAACTTTAAGCTTTGCTCCACCAATTATATTATGTGGGTATATCAAATGGTCCCGATCCTCACTCATCAAAAACTCATTTCTCATGTTAATGGCACTTCTGTTCCACCATCTCCGACCATTACTACAGATGATAAAGTGGTTATTGATAACCCGGATTATGCCACTTGGGTCGCCGATGATCAACGTGCCATTATTATTCTAAATGCGTCTTTGTCTATTGAAGCTGTCACTATTGTTATTGGCCTTCCAACCGCCCGACAAATTTGGGTTGCGTTAGAAACGGCATATGGTAACTCCTCCATTGAAAGGGTTCATAATCTCCGTGATCAACTACGCCTTCTTCAAAAAGGAACCAAAACTGTTGCTGAATTCGGTCGGTTGTTCAAGAATATTTGTGACCAACTTGCGGCTATAGGTCATCCCGTTGATCCAGATGATCAACTTCATTGGTTTCTATGTGGCTTAGGGCCTGCTTTTGAAGTATTCTCTACAACCATTCGATCCACTAGACCTGCTCCCTCGTTTCCGGATCTTCTTGTACGGGCCGAAAGCCATGAGTTGTTCACCCGTGCTCTTCATGGTCACACTACTCCTTCTGTTGCATTCACTGCTCAACACAATCAAACATCACCCCCTGCTCGGGGTCGGGCTGGTCGCACCCATCGTGGCAGTATATACTCGGGTGCTCGTGGTGGCCGTGGTCGAGGCAGGCGTTCCCCACATTGCCAACTTTGCAGGCAAAATGGACACTATGCCAACATGTGTCCTAGTTTTGCTACTTTTGCCACTAATGCTGCTTCCCCTGATGAAACTTTAGCAACAGCTTTTCTTTCCCAATGTAATATTTCACCAAATGTTCCCGATTGGACCGTTGACTCGGGAGCAACGGATCACATGACATCGTCAACCCAAAATGTTAATGATCCGTCCATTACCATAGGTACACCTACAGTTACATTTGGTAATGGACACACTCTACCTGTCACTCATACAGATCACTCTTCTATTTCCAACTCTATTAAATTGCATGATGTCTTGGTGGTTCCTAATCTCACCAACAATCTCTTATCCATTAGTAAATTAACCAAAGATAATAATGTTGATGTCTTACTTTCGTATCCTACTTTTTGCATTCAGGACCGCCAAACCAAACTGGTTCTAGCCCAAGGAAGATGTGAAAATGGGCTCTATGTCCTTCAACCAGGTCATCAGGCGTTAGTTGCCTCATCAACACCGCCTAAGGCCTCATCAAAATCTATAAAAAATTAAAAATGAAATTAGGATCGATATATGGTGGGTCGGTCTTGGTGTTTTAGGGTTGGGTTGGTCTTGAGATGCGCTAGGATTGAATTCTCTTTTTGTGCAAAGATGTTCCATATCTCGGTTACACTCGGATCAAACCAAGCCCAAATTCATCCTAAAAAATAAGTCTAAGAACCGAACCAAGTATACTTTATTGGTCTTTCTCAGATTAGATATCAGGATTTGAGGAAAATTGGTTCAATTTTAACTCAACTCAGCCCTATGGAGAGAGTGGCTACTCGGCTAGGAAGAGAACAAAACTTTTATAAAAAAAAGAAAAGATCTAAAGTTTAAGCAATGAAAAAGTAAAGACAAAAACAAAAAAACAAAAAACCTTAATCATAATATGATTTAATCATTGCCTATAAAAGTAAATAGTTTTACAATCTGTTTATAGATTTTAATAGAATAAAAGTTGTTAGGTTGTTACTTAAAACGAGATCTAACTTACATACACCATTTGGATCGTAAATGATCATTTACAATAAGTAAACTGCAATTTACTATATGTGAACTGATATAAAATATAATTTATTTAATGTAAATGTTGTTTACACATACAATGTGTTAGTGATGTAAAATTACTAATCAATGCTATGTTGATCCATATCCACTAACATACGGTATCTTGTAAACACTAGCTTTACACCACATAACACAAAATAATATATATATATATATATATATATATATATATATATATATATATATAACATTTAAATTCATGAATTTCTATATGTTGAGTTAAATTATTTACTAGTTAAACGATACTATTTGTGGCCTCAATAGTAAAATATTATCACTTAAGCATTCTTTTACCGTTTCTAGAAGATTAGATATGGAGATACAGACAATGTTATTAATCAATCCTTTCAACCAAAAGCAAATAATTTGTGTTCATACTCTTACCAATACAACTAGAGGACCATAATGAGTGACCGGCAATTTACATCAAGTAAACGGACATGTAAACTGCAACTTAATTAAATGTAAGCAGAGCCGCTTACAATGCAAGTGGTATGTAACCTAAATCTTATTAATTATTTTGCTAAAATTATAAGAATATACATAAATAATTAATTATTACCATAAAATAATTAGAGTATCACCTACATTTATCAGAGAGATCGAAAACCATCGATCACTATCAAAATTAAGGAGAAGAACTTCTAAAATCAAATAATGGTGTAAGATTAGATAACCTCAATATGAATCATTATATATATTTTTTTGTGTGATGATATATCTATTATCTTAATCTCTTTGATGTCTTTAATCAACAAGTCTTTCAAATTACTTAAACTAGTACATATAAAAAGGAGTATTAAAACTAAAAAATTAAGACACTTGTCATTTAATTAATATATTCTTCTGCCGTTATATTTTAATTAAAATCTCATCATTTTGCAATTTCACCCTTTCAATCTTTCATTGTTTGCATTATGTAGTAATGAATAAAAGTACCTCATGTTTACACCCATGCCTACTTTCAAATTTATAGATGTGAAACTTTCAATAGGTTTCATAATTTAATCATATTGCCCAAAAATTCTATATTGTTCTTTTTAGAAGGCAAACAAAAAAAAGTTCAAGGTGTTACATTGGCATTTACAATCAAATAAAAATAGATACGGTTAAAATCATATTCTAAATTGTGATTGCCTGTATATTTATCTATCATAAAATGTGTCGTGTGTGATAATACAGTTTTATCATCATTTAAATATGTTAATTTACGTCAAGTTTGTTTCTGCGGGTAAATAATAGATCAACACCATGCTTCTACTTAAGATTGGAGATTTGGTGTAGTTTTAAACTCTTGTTTTTCATTGGCTTTGTTTGTAAAATGTACTTTTTATTTGTTAGGGCATCCTTAATGCCACCCCCGAGCACCATCGGTGAGCGGATTTAAAGGTCGCGGTAATGCGGGAACACCACTAGTGGATCTCAGCTTGGTGATGCTCTATGGTGGGATGCCGATGATCGCTTGCACTTACCCTTTTTTTCTCCTTTTTGAAGCCGTTTTTCAACAATGATGCTTGGTGGTTTGGGGAAGGGATCAAGAGGTTTCCACTTTCCATGGCTAATTATGATATGCTGATGTGATGCTGAGTTGAAACTCTAATGTGTTGTGTTGTGGTGCATTCATACCATATACGAAGAAAGCATGCTATATATAAACGTACGTCTCTTGTTGTATATGTCATTAAAACATTTAACTTTTTAATTAACATAAATAATTTGCTCAAAAATCTCAAATACTCCAAGCTCCATTGAATTCATATGAAAACATGTTAATAGAATACGAAAAAGAAAAACCCTTTTAACACTTGAAAAAAATACCCAAACTAGATTGTAGTAGTAAAAAATGTATCTCCAAAAATTGCCAAAAACAAATTAGTCAATTACCAAAACACCCTCTCAGGTTGACCAACAAAAGTCAAACCCACCATCATCTACACCCTTTTGATAATCTCATCCCCAACAAAGAGTTCTTGTTCTCTTTCATCCTCATTATCCTCCTCTTTCGAGCAGCTGCAGCTGCAATCTTAACCTGTAGATCCAAGGGTTGAGAAGAAGCCATGAAATCATAAGTCTCCCCATGGATCTTGACACGTGGATCAATCTGGTTGAACAACCCAAATCTACCACCACCGTGACTGTTACCGGAGCACGGCACTGCCACCACTTTGCCACTGTTGGGATCCACCACCAGTTGGTGTTGTTGATGTTGTGCTGTTGGAGTCACAAACATGGTGATTTGTGGATGATAATTATCAATGTTTCTTGAATATTTTACCTATATTATTTCAAGAAAGTTTAGTTTGACTAAATTCAATCAAAATCAAATGGGAATAAGTAGTACTTTTAGTTTGATTACCCTTTGTATAATTGCTTTCAATCCAAGATTTGCAGAAGTGAGTTCTTGATGAAGGCTTTTCATGGCTTTTGTCTCCTGTTTAAAATGTAAACACATGATTTTAATAAACTTTAGGTCAAAATTAAAAGACTTCAAGAAACTTAAAAGTCAAAGTAAACTTCATACCCTCAAAAGAATCTCTCGTTCTTGTTGCATTCTGTTGTAGCTCTCCACCAAATCATCAGTCGCCTGCAAATAATTTGGGGAAAACATTAACATAATAACGAAATGAGAAATTCAACTAGAAAAGTCAAAGTTAGTCAAAATCAACGATGATTGGTGTTAAATGATAATCACTGCACAATCGCATCCAAACGATCAATGTATAGCAGATGAATTTCAATACCCAGAAGTCAGAATTGAATACAAGTCAAGATATCGAATAAAATTGAACTCAAAAGCATATCACAGAAGCAAGAACATGAGAACATAAAGATTCAAATGACTTAAATCAAATCGAACATAAATGTTAGAAGTTTAACGATTTAAAACAATCTCAGAACTCAAATCTGTTAGATGTGAAAATTGAAATTGATTATAAACACAATCATCAGATTAATCATAGAAATTGAACTAAAAAGTCACCAGAAAACATGATATTCTTACCTTTCTCTTCAAAATTCTCTTCACAGACGCCGGTGGCTTCCGCTTATCACCGCCGTCGCTTCCACTACCCTCCGGCAAGAAACAGAGCGGCGTTGAAGGGCTTTTATCAGCTTCCGCCGCCGTCGATTTCTCCGGCGACGGAGACGATTCCGATTTCGAAACCAACACAGATCGTTTCTTCTTCATACCCCAAGTGAAACAGTATCGCGTAAGCAACTCCGATTTGGCTAATATCTTCGGTAGATTGAGTAAGATTTCAACCACTTCAACCTCATCCTCCGTCGGAATTCTCAACCCATCACCACCGCCACCACCACCGCCGCCGCCGCCGCCGCCGTTGATTATCTGTTTCATTGCAGTTTTCAATTGAATCGATTTCGCCTTTTTGACGATAAAGATTCGAAACCCAGATGAGAAACAGTGGATTGATGGATGATAATCGAATGGGGGATCGGATTTAGAGAGAAAGATTGAAGAGATTAGAGAGAGAGAGAGATGAGTTGTCTGTTGCTTGGAGAAGAGGAGGATAGAAAAAATAAGGGGAAATCTGTGTATATTAAAGGGAATGAAGAGTGGCTGATGCCACGTGTCCAGCTATTAGAGATGGGGGGTGTCTTAGGGTTTAGCAATATCATCTTTAACATTGGAAACTTTTGTAATTGTGTTTGATCATTCTTAGGAAAGATATATTTTCTTGTTAGCTTCTCTTTCAAGCTTCTTAATCGTGAGGCACCTGTAATGTGATGTGGGAGATAGACGAGGGGAGGTCGCGAACGTGATTGGAACAGAGGGTCGGGGGCCTTGTAGTAGCGGGCTTCGGTAAGAAAGAAAAAGAATTTGTGATAGATAAAAGGAAGAAAATGTGACGTTTACTCGTTTGAAGACGACAAAGAAGATTGCCGCCAAATGGACTATGCTGACATGGAGGCGTATGCTTTGGCCTCGCCCATATTAGTAATTTAACAGAAAAACTAACATTGCTAGCGGGTTAGAGTTGATTATAACAAATTAGAAATTATAAGATCATAAAAAAAATAATTTTAAAATATTCAAGGCAAAATGTTATTTATAACAAATCGTAGAAAACAAAAATGAAGTTTAATTTAATATTGCAAAAAGTCCACTGAAGTAATACACTACAATAATAATTTAAGAATTTAGGATAACTAATACATAAAAGAATTATAGCGGTTTTGATACATTGTTTCAATTAGATAAATATTAGAGTAAAATTCGATTTTGCTCTTTGAGGTTTGATGAAAATATCTATTTTTCTCCAAAATATTAAAAATATCAATTACCTCCAAAGGTTTTATAAATTGTTTCAATTCAATCCAAAAGTTTCATAAGTTGTTTAAACTTGAATACAAAAAATGAAACTTTTAGACTGAAATTGATACAAATGATGAAACTTTTGAACTGAAATTGATGTTTTGAAACTTTTGGAGAAAAATGATTACTTTTGTCAAATCTTAGGGAGCAAAATTAAAATTAACTCTAAATATTATTTGTTTGGAAGATTTCATATATGCCCTTATAAACTTTCAAAATATCATATATACACAAAAAAATTTAAAATATCATATAAACCCTTAAGAAGCTTAATAAATATCATACATACCCTTAGAAACATTTTAAAATATCATATATACCCAAGTCAAACTGAAATAATTATATATACTCTTACAAAGTTTCTAAATATCATATATACTCATATAAAACTTTTCAAATATCATTTATGCCCAAACAAAGTTTACAATATCCTATATGCTTTTTTTATAAAATAAATATCATATTTTTATTAAATAAATTAAGAATATGTCTTTCTACCTATTATTTCTCAAAATTTATTTCATACTTTGTAATTTTCTTTTCATATCTACTCCCAAAAACTTACATACTTATCAGGTTCATATATAATTGAAAATTTTTATTTAAAAGTATTAAAGTTATTCATCTTTAAAAATTCATATTTTTTTAATTAAAATTTTAATTACAAAAATTAAAAGAACTTAATAATATTTCAAGATAAATATTGTAGTTTAATATAAAAATGATTTATTTTTATAGTAAATATATTCATTATGATTATTAACTATGTTATTGGTTTGTAATATAGTTTTTGATAAATATAAAAGGAATAATATTTAATAAAAATTTATGATTGTTATCGTAACCATTTACAAATAAAAATAATAAATATAGTAGTAGTGTTATCGATAATTAATAATAAAACAAATGTAGTAAATTGGAGTTTTGATATATTGATAAAAATAAAAGATTGAATCATTATTATTAATCTTTTAATAAAAAAATTAAATTTAGAATTAAAAAAATATAATATTTGAATTTCTAAAATAGGGTATATATGATATTTTGATTTAATTTGGATATGTATAATATAAGAAAGATTCTAGTGGTATTCATATATTTTAAATTTGGTTTGGGTATATATGATTCTAGGTTAATACCCCGTACATTACACGTGTTGAATAAATAAAATATTAAATAGTTATTAACAAAAATTAATAAATTATAAAATGATCTTTTGATATACGATATGATTAACAATACGTACAAGTGATAAAAGGACAATGTCATTTATTAAACTTTTGTTAATTTCTTTTTTTTTTTTTAAATTGGTTTTAAAATAAACAGTTTCAAAACAAATCGTTTTTAAAAAAGTGTCATTTTTAATAATTTCTTTAAACTTTGAATTTTAATTAATTTTATTTCATAAGAATTTTATTTTTTAGAAAACACACGTTTTAAAATATATTGTATTTTTTAAAAAGGTTTGATATTTTTTACAAAAAAGTTGTCATTTTATAAAAAGTTATTTCTTAAAAAATTGCATTTGTTGAAAGATCTCTTTATTACCTCAATAAAAAAAAATTTGATATGAAAAAAAATTAAATAATATCATTAGTAGTTAATGTGATATTTATTAAGAAAGAGAAGTGGGAAAATGAAATTTAGAAGGCCTAGAATTATGCCACGTGGCTTGAAAAAATCTTTTTTTATTAGTATAGATAGATTTGACAAGTTATCTATAAGTATCTATGATATTTAAGATGTTTTTCTAGGGATATATATGATATTATAATATTTGTTTGGGTATGTATGATATTTGAGATTTTTTAGGGATACATATAATATTTAGGAAGTTTCTGAGTGTGTATATGATATTTTGAAATTTGTTTGGGTATATATGATATTTTAAAATTTCATAAGGGTATGTATGAAATTCATCATATTTCTTATATATACGTTTTATATAAAAGTGTTAAAATACAAAATGGTGTTTTTATGAGAAGTGTACGATGTAATATCAACCGTTGATCTAATGAATGAATGTTTCAGATTAGAGATAAAATAATCACGCATGGAGGAATCTGAAAGGGTAGATTTGAAAATTGCCTATAATTGTTTATTTTTTTCAAATTTGTTCAAAACTTTTAAACGCATATAAGTTTTTCATATGATATTATTTTCAAAAAAAAATTATATCATAAAATGAAGCAATTTTTTCTCTTTAATTTGATTATAGTCTAGATTTTTGGTTTGGACTCCATCTTGATTTCGATTTCTTTTAGGTTTTAGGAATGGATTTTTGTTGTAAAATTATCATTAGTTAGTTAATACAATAAACACAATCAAAGTTAGAATAAATACAATGTCAATTATTAATTACTAATTTAGTCGTATTTCTGTAACATGAACGGCAGAACCAAAATATTTAAAAGTAAGTTGTTACTATATTGGACTCTATATATTGTTAGTAGGATATGGTGGGTTCTTACGATTGTCATGAACATTGATAATCACATAACGTTTTCTTCCTGTCGTAAGTCATCATTGATATTATACTTAACAAATTTCACCATATATATTTTTCATCAAAAGCTAATACAATCTTTCTAAACCAAGTACCAGATTTAAGATTTATACTTACAAATTTCACCATATATAAACTTATAAAAACAATCTAAGGCTGTTACGGGTGATCAGATTTCAGAAGCATCGCTATCACTTGATCCCCTATCGCTTGATCCGCTATCGCTGCTTCCTCTATCGCTGCTACTGCTATCGCTGCTTCCGTTATCGCTTGATGAGAAATAAAGCACCGTTGAATGCCTTTTAACCGCTTTCGACGTCGCGATCTTCAATTCGTCCGGAGTACTCTCATCGATCTTGAGGTCCGGCGACGGAGACGGTGGCGATTGCCGAGGCAACACAGGTATCATCTTTCTCTTAAACTCCGATTTCGCGATTAATTCCGGTAGGTTAAGTAAAACTTCAGCAGCTTCAGCTTCATATTCCGTCGGAACTCTCGATCCACCACCAGGGCGACTTGTTATCATGCTCATTGCACCTTAATTTCAAGTGAATGAATCAATATTCTTGATTTTCAGAGAAAGATATTGGTATACAGTAATTGCTAATGAATATGTGAATGATATATGAATTTACGTGTTTAAATAGAAGGAAGAGCGAATGATTTATCCTATTTGACTCACAATCAATGATAATCCAAAATTTAAATTCTAGCAATGCTTATCCTTTGTGGTTTATTTATGGTATTTTTATCAATTGATGTATCATTATCTCTAAGTGCAATCCTATTTTATCCCTGATAAAAGATTTTCTTTCATTTTTCTCTGATTATCATTTATATTTATTTGTTAACACAAAGTTAATTTACTCTTACTACTATTGTTTACTGCGGGACTCGAACTCGCAACCTCACAAAGAGGGATACCATTTTACGCACCTGTATACCACGACGTCCATGACCCTTCGTTGATAATCATTTACACCGGTTTAAAAAAATAAAAATAGTGGTCAAATAGACATTTAAATTATGCATATAGTATAATCATAATGTTATGATCATAATGTTATATTTTGTAGTCATGTTAGAATTTTAGATAAATGAACAAAATTTGAATATTTTACTACTTGTTGTAGTATTCTTTTTCTTGCGAATTACACGAAGTCATTAGAGATATTACACATGCATTCGAGTCGATTCTATATACGTCCGTATAATTATCCATCGTAATCATGCAACGTGTGGAAGTATGCATCTTGTTTACACAACACATGTATACACTTATGCATTGTTATAATATATAAATATACGCAAACATATAAACATAATTATGCAACAAGTACACATCATCTATTAACACTTTGAAAATTGTCTACTTTGTATAAAACACTACACTAAAATTTAAGCTAATGAAATTATTGCTTTTATGGTATAACTTTTAAAAAAATAGTAAATGATATAAAAATTGTCTACTTTGAGAAAATTGATGGAACTAATTTTAACTAAAAAAAAGTCAAAGTTGGTTTTTTGTTTTTACTTATTCAGTCATTTTTACCGTCGTGATTTTAACCGTTAAAAATGCTTTATTAGAACACTTTGCACAATCTTTTAACTTATGTGATTCGGCCGTGAGAATTGAGCAACTTAAACATATAGAAAACAAGGCAAGGAATCTTGACCGTCTATTAATTTTGATCTTACGGTTGTAACTGAATTGATGAAGAAAGGAATGAAGTGACGTAGAAATACATTTAACTCATTGTAGGCATGTAAAATATGATGATGAAAAGAATGAAGTGACGTAGAAATACTTTTAACTCATTGTAGGCATGTAAAATATATAAATCTATTCATGTGAGTGGCATATCTCTAACTTAACTGTGAATTTGAATGAATGTTAGTTTAAAGCACGACAGATGTGCAAATTATTAAAAAAAAAAAAAACATTACATGTAATTATTAAAAATAAAAAAATAACATGTAATTCTATATATGAATAAATGACACAATTTGTAATTTACTTTATTTTTAACTCTAGTAAATAAAATATTGTTTGTTTATGCATTCCTTTTAATTTTTCTTTTCCTTTTTACTCACAAGAAATACGATTAATTAAAATTAGAAGTTATAATAAAAACATTTTTAAATTTTTTAACTTTTGTTTTGAAACAAAGTTTTTAATTTTTTTTGGAAAAAATAAGAAAAAAGTTTAGAAACAAATGATTAAAAAGTTTATATCATTATTTTATTATTTATACTCCTTACTTATACATAATTTTAATAATATTTTATCTTAAAATATCGTTTTATAACTATGAAAAATTAATGATAATTAATATTATATTTATTTAATACGTGTAATAAATTGGTTTACTAAAGCTAGTTACTAAATATAAGGAATGAGAACTTAGTCGGTATAAACTTTTTTGAACAATGTTAGTCCATACTATTAATCCGTATTTTAGGGAATGAGATGAAGTGATAAATTGCTTAAAAACCATATATGTTTTCTTAAATTATATGCATGTGATTAGTATAGAAAGTAAAATGTGAAGGCTCTTAAAGGAGCTGAAAGAGTGATTAAGCAATCCAAAGATATAACACTAGCATCTTCGTATGTTAAAGCATTCACAACTCATTTCTCATCTTTATCCATATAATTACACTAAAAATCACTTTATCATTACTTTTTCTCTCTCTTTCACTCACAACCACTTAAAACATATTAAAAACATTATAGGGTTTTGAACAGTGTTTTCTAAAAATAAAAATTGAACAGTAAATTTCTCATATACTTCACTCACAACAATTTATAACCATACCATATAATATAAGGAATACCCTCACATAATTATAGGGAACGGGTTGTGAATGCTCTTTAGATGGTAACCATTCTTAATTTCTTGAATTTGTATGAAAGAAAAATACAACAAAAACGGCATTCCCTCCACTACACACACCAAAGCGAATCCTAATCCGGGTGAACAATCTTAAATTGTGAATGTCCTACATGTATATTTGGCAAACATCAAAGATGATTAATGTAAGTAAACACAAGGTTAATCATGATTATAAGAAAGAAGGTTCACCAAATGCAACTCTAACCAAAAACATACAAATACAAACAGAACCACCTGTCTGAGTTGACTGAAGCACGAAACATGGATTACGCGGCTTTTGGTTTCTTAATCTTTCGACTGATAACAAAATCATCATCAGATTCTTCATCACTTGATCCATCAATATCATCTACAATCTTTCTTTTATTAGATTGTGTGGGTGGTGTTTTCTTGTTTGCTGTTGAAACAATCTTCTTCTTGACTGTAACTGATGACGATTCACTTTGTTTCTTCACAGTAACAACTGTTTTCATTGGTGAACCGAGTTTTTGTTGTTGAGCTTTTTTGCGTTTTGCCTCGAATAATTTCTTGGCCACATCTTTGTTAAGCAATCCGGATTCCATCATCCTGCAAGTGAAATTTTAACAAAAAAGAATGATTTTTATCAAGAAACAATCTTGAAACGATTTCAAACTATTAGATGATGAAAATGAGTTTGGACTTGAAGGCATTATGCTTTAGGAGTTAAGAAAGCCTTAAAACCATTAAGGGCTTGCTAAAATAGTTTAAAAGAGATTTACTTGGAGAAACATTTGAAGTTAATTAATAGCCCAAAGTAAAATATCTCACAGGATGATTTGATAAATCAAACAAAAAAAAGGGTTTAATTCATAGTAAGTTCAAGAATGTGTCATTTTAACAAACTTAAAAACGTTAAAATTATGATCTTAGAATCCACGCATCAGGCATCTGCATTCCAGATTTCAAGTAATCTTAGAACATGATTTGTCTCGGGTACTTTTGCCTTAGAAGATTAGTAAAAAGAATCAATGATATAAGATTGCAAACTGTCTCAAACACAATTCTATCTGAAGCAGATAAGAGTAGCATAAGTTTGCATGATGGTTATAGGAGTACAGATCAATAAAAGCTTGCATCGAACGGGAAATTGACCGGCATTGATGTTTAAAACAGATACTAATTGTGACATTTGATGTTACATGCCATTTAATACAAGGTGTTTTGACTATTTCTTAAATAGTAAAAAGGTATACCTTCATGTATTGACAAACCACAGAGATTTATACATCAAAACCAACATCATATAGGTATCACGTAATGATGATATGCATATAAGAAACTATAACTTGAATTTTTCTGAAAAATAAAAAGCACTGCAATTAAGGGTAGGAGAAAGTAACTAAGATGCAAATATAACATAGTCCTTACCAAATTGCAGCCATCTCACTTGATGGTATCTGTCTGTATAAGCTTTCATAGAAAATCCTTAACGGGTCTCTCTAAAAGACTCAAAATCATAAAATTTCATTAGTTTCCACCATAAACAGAAGACCTAAACAAAAGTAAACTTAGGTCATATTAAATCCATTCTAGATCAATTCAAGAATACCTCTTCCGGGGGATCACGCTTTTGACCTGGCAGATCGTACACTTTCTTTTCTTTCTTCTCCTTCTTAACACTCGAATCCTCTACTTTAACGCCCGTTTTCTTTTCTTCTTTCTTCTTCCCATTTTGCTCACTTGACTTCTCCTTTTTTTTCTTGATTCAGAACAAGCAACATTAATCATCTAAACAAGATAAACATTACCCAAAAAATTACTCATTTACAGGCATCCAGTATGCTAACCGAAGCCAAGATGGGTGTAACATCAACCCTATAGATCATAGTGATTCAAAAATTACTCGTTATTCAATCATGGGCGTCAATTTTAGTATTTTACCATCCCCAGCACTTGTGAGTTTGGCTGCAAATGATCTGAAACATTTGGTGGCTACAAATTGGTGTTCATTGAAAGTAAACCTTGATGATCAAAGATACAACTTTTAGTCACAAATTGACAATCACCTCCTTCATAAGCTATCTAGAAACTATAAAGAGCTTACTATTAACTAAAAATAATCTGCTTACGGAAGTTCAAACACTTTCATATTTCAGCTCAAATCTTTAACTTCCTTAAGTTGGGAATGTAAAAAAGCGAAAGACTTTGTATCACAAACCTTATCAGAATTTACAGGTTTTTCCTTCTTGACCTCTGAGTTGGGTGTCTTCTTCTACATGAAAAATACCAAATTTACAATATAAAATCAAACCCATAATCAAGAACATACACTATTAAGTAGAACAATTGAAACCAATAATAATCACAAATACACAAACCCTATCATCATTCCCAGCTTCCTCCTTCTTCACCTTAGAACTGGTCGTCTTCTTCTGCATAAAAAACCAAATTAAACCACATATAACCCAAATCAACACAAAAAAACCAACACCCACAAACTAATTTCAAAAAGGAAATGCATAATCAACCGTTTCAGCAGTTGCAGATCCTTCTTTCTTAGGATTAACACTGCTGGGTGTCTTCTTAATGGGTGTAAAATCATCATCAGATTCATCTGCTTTCTTCAATTTGGATCCTGATTTCTTCTTCGCATCCTTCAGAGAAAGCGATTTGGTCATGGAAAGGCCGCTGCCATTGGGTTTCTTGTTCTTGTTTTGAAGCAGTGAACTGAGGGATTTTTCGTCGTCGTCTTCGTTCTTCAAACGTTTTGCATTTTCAGAAGACATATTTGTTGTTCTGAATGTGTGGTAATACACGATTGGAAGAGAGATCGAGGGTTTTTGAGGAAATTGGGAATTCGGAAGATGAACGAACTTTTGTGAGACGCAAAGGGGATGATCTGATGAATTTGGAATATGGGCCAAAAGTGAAACATCAGGGATCGACCCATTATTATTTGTAACTACTAAACCGGCCCAATAACATTAATATTGTTATTTTCTTTTATGAAAGTTACAAGGGTTAATACTCGTAAAGAAGGGTTCAAATACACAAATATAAAAATAAAAAAATAAAAAAAATAAAACCTTTAAAATAAAATCTCTTGACTTGATTGACATCTATAGTTATAGTTTTTTATTTAATAAAACGGTACAAAATTTATACTTATGTGAAACCTTTTTCATAATCATTTTGAACCATAGACTTTTGGACTTAGTTTTAGTTTAAAAGTTTTTTTAATTTCTTTCGATTTTAAATAAACACTACCGGTACTCATATATTATACGAATTGAATAAATAAAATATTAAATAATCAATAATAAAAACTTAAGAATTATAAAACAAATATTTTGAGATAAAATATGACTGAGATCACGTATGAGTAAAGATTTTAGGTAATAAAACGTCGATATCATTTTTAAGTTTTTGCTTTTTTTTTTTTGCTCTTTTTAACAATTTGTTACAAAACAAACTGTTTCTAAAAAAATGACATTTTTAAAAAAATTTCTTATTATAACTTCAAATGTTAATTATTTTTTTTTCATAATGAATTTAATTTTTTAAAACATGGATTTTAAAATATTTTGTATTTTTAAAAAAGTTTGACGTTTTAAAAAAAACTTATTTTATAAAAAATATTCCTTTAAAAATATCATTTATAGAAATATCTCTTTCTTAATTTAATAGTAAATATTCTTAATCTGAAATATAATTCAATAATAATTATTGTAATTATTTAATAGGAGAGAGAACCGATAAAATTAGATTCATTAAGACTAGAATTGTATCATGTATTTCCCTAAAAATTTCTTTTATTAATATAGATAAACTAGTATTTAACAATATTTTTTTTTTCAAAAACACATCTCGGTGGTGCTGACGTAGACTCAAGCTTAAATCTTTTGTTAATGCATATTATACTTGGCTAATCTGGTTTGGATCCATCTTGATGTTGGTGTAGCCTCAACTCTCAAGCTTGGATCTCTGAAGCACTGCGACACTGAGTCGGAACCACCATAAGAAAAACAAGTATATAGTAGAAGTGTATCTTAAACCTAGTCCTTTATCTTTTAGGCTTCCTTGTATATATGAGTCTCTTCATAGCATAAGAAGAGTTAGTGGTTCTAATGTATGTTATAAAGAAGCGGAGAGCCCTTTGTTTTTATACGAACACAATTTTTAAAAAAATTTTAAAATACACCTATCATATTATACTTGTAAGGATTGGAATCATATTATTTTTTATGATAAATCAATGTCAATACGACACTAGACCATAATGTCATGTTCAAAGTTGGTATGAAAAAAAGTGTGGGCTAGGCTTTTAATAGGATTGATTGGAACGAGCTTAAAGCAACTATATTAGACGTGTAAGTAGGCATACTCTACAATCTCTCTTTTAAACACCATAAAACAACCCCCACCCTCGAATAAGGTTTGATTTTGAGTTTTGATGTGTGCAAGATATGCACACAAACAATTCGATTCATAAAAGATATTATCAGGGTACATGCATGTAGATAAAATTTTCATTATGGTTAAAATAGAAAAAAAACAATTTACACATGATATGTACAATGGTACAATAGCACACATGATCAAAAACGATGATCATAATAACATTATGATGGTAAATGTATCATAAAAAAGAAAGGATTTTGAATCCGCGGGTATTACTTGAAGTATCCTCTCAAGCCTCAGTGTTATTGGAACTATTCGTCTTTATCCAACATTCTTTGAACCCTGCTAGTAACGTTGTTGGGGTTAAGCATTTCATGGGCCGTCCATAGAATCCAATGATGTAACACCCGATGAACTAACACAGACCGGACCAAGACCTACCCGAAACCCACAAAATTGGTCCGCTCCTCGAACCTTGTTTTTCCCTCTATTTAGTTTTGGTCCCAGGTTGGTTACGTTCGGGGTCTGATCCTTGGGCCTAGTGTCACCTTAAGAGTAGGCTTTGTACATGCTGAAAGAGATAACCAATAAATCAGGTTGAGACTAACTCGAAACACAAAAAATTGCTTTGTGACCTTTTAAGTAATGAGTTCAAGTCGTGAGAAATTATCTTATGGAGTAAAGTTGCGTATATCAAATTATGAATCTATTTGGCCACTCCTTGAATCCTGCGAAATACCAGAGTTAAACCGAACACTAGATATACTCCTTTAAGTAATAACATAGAATATTCAATTTATTCCAACATTTTTGGCCTATTATCACATTCCTAATCGCCATAAAAGCAAAGTTATAACTTATAAATGTTTATCGATCTTGACAACATATTTAAACTAACAGCAAAAGCTTAAGAAATAACAAACCCTTTAGCCATTCATCCCCCTCATGTAAATGTAATTTCCTATTCTTCTTAGCCTTGGCATTGATGCCACCACCTTTGTCTAGACCCACACAATGAAGCAGCCGATTCAGGCGTTGCATGCATGGCTACGTCGCCAACCGCCCAAAATCAAGGTCTTCCTCGCCTCCGTCTCCGCCATCGCCGCCCTCGTCGTCATCCGCCTCGTGGTTTACGACGACGATAACCTCTTCATCGCCGCCGAGGCCGTCCACGCTCTCGGAATTTCTGTGCTTATTTTCAAACTCGCCACCGAGAAAACCTGCGCAGGTATCATCCATCATCGATAGTTTTCTGTTGTTTGTTGTCATCGTTGATCATTTGTTTGTTGTTTTGTGAAATTGAGATAAAATCATTCGTTGATCATGAATTCGTAGAAGAGTTATAATTGATACATACACAAGGATGATCTGATTGCATCTCTTCAGCCCTAATCGAAAGACTTTTATCATATATAAACGTTTTAGATTGTTTGTATTTCAATTGAATCTCAATATGAATCTGATAAACTTAACGGTGTATTTACGAATTGAAAGTAAATTTAGAAAGTTGTGTTGCAGGTCTTTCATTGAAATCACAGGAATTGACTGCTATTTTCTTAGGGGCTAGATTATACTGCAGTTATGTAATGGAATATGATGTACATACTATACTGGATTTAGCTACATTGACAGCAACAGTTTGGGTCATCTATATGATGCGTTTTAATTTAAACGCCAGTTACATGCTCGAGAAAGACAATGTTTCAGTTTTGTATGTGGTGAGCTCCTCAATTCACATTCTACTCAAATTTATTCGATCACTTTTTGCGCTTACTTGTGTTTCATGATTCGAGTTGCAGGTTATTCCTTGTGCTTTATTGTCTCTTGTGGTTCATCCAACAACACAACATTACATTGTAAATAGAATCATTTGGGCGTTTTGTGTTTATCTTGAATCTGTTTCTGTACTCCCGCAACTTCGGGTCATGCAAAACACCAAGGTCTGTTTGAACCTAATTTCATTAACCAATTGGTATGATAATTAAATGACTTGTTACCCTCTAACTTGATCAATTTATCATCATTTAGATTGTCGAACCATTTACAGCACATTATGTGTTCGCGTTAGGGGTCGCGAGGTTTCTAAGCTGTGCACATTGGATTCTCCAGGTATAGTAGGTTCAATCATTCAATATTTCTCCATATGCATCAGGATAGATTTCTATTTATATTTCTAATCACTTTATATAAATACTTATAAATTGGCTTGTGTGATTCCATACAGGTTTGGGATACTAGGGGTCGATTGTTGACGGCTTTAGGTTATGGAATGTGGCCTTCATTGGTGCTTCTTTCTGAAATTGTGCAAACGTTTATACTTGCTGACTTCTGCTATTATTATGTTCAAAGGTTCGATTATCATCATTCTATTTCATGACACTAAACTCAACAATGTCGATAATGAATAATATTAATCGCGTTGTTTGAATCGCATGCAGTGTTGTGGGTGGACGGCTAGTTCTTCGTCTCCCTTCAGGAGTAGTGTGACATTGCCAATCCTGTAAAGAAACAAGAATCCATTGATACAAGATTTGACTTTGACCAACTTTGAGTCCTTGCTAGCTTTTTTACCTCTTTTTTTACTCAAAAAATATGGTTTTTTTTACTTGATTGATAACATGTAAAGTTTTATTGCATTTTGTTACATATGTTATTACATATCATATAATAAAAGTAAATATTTTATGGTGAAATATTGGGCTTGTGGTCAGTCAACGAGTCAAGTAACTCGACTCGTTCCATTGGCAGTTCGAGTGTACGTATACGGTATATGTGATGTACTTTTTCACAGATCAGTTTTATATGAACCCAAAATATTATTTCTGTATTGACTTGTACTATACGCATTGGAAGTTGTACGATAGTTGTGGGGATATAAAGTGTGAGAGAGATAGAGGCCGTTGCGTTTTGCAGGTTTCTGTTTCGTTTTTCTCTCACCATAATCGTCTGTTAGATATAGGGATATTTTCTACTGTGTGTGAGAGATATATGATGCAAATGATCAACTTTTGATCTTCATCAATGCATTGATTTGATTTGATTTGATTTGATTCCACTGAAGAAAACGATTTCTTACATTTGATTTGTTGTTGAGATCGTTCGACTTTGTCCAGGTATGATTTCAGAATCTCATCTTTTTTTATTCGAATCATTTCCGTGAATGAGCATCGATTATTGTGTGAATTATCCTTCTTCTATTTTATTAACAATTAGCAAATCCTTTTCGTTTCTGTTCGAAATTGTGTATATTGAATGTGAGATCCAGTTGGTTTTCGATTTTTATCGTTTCAGTATAAAGAATTTGATTCTCTGTGTGAAAAACAACGACAAACTCCCCTTTTCTGCCAATGTTCAATCAGAATTCAAAGTTTCTTGAGTTTTCGAAATGTTTTTGATGATTTTCAACTGTAAAATGGTTGAATTTCGTTTGATATACTTTCAGAAAATGCAGAAAGGTGGATCCTCTCAGTTCTCAACTCCAATTCGACAAACAGGTACTAATTTTTGCACATGATTTTCACATCAACAATTACAAAGAAACACACACCTTTTCAATTGAAAACTAAGAAGAAATTAACATCAAAATTTTTCAGAACATGTTGATCCGTTTTGACTATTTTTTGTGTGGATCAAAAAGGTTTTTCTTGTTGTTCTTGGAAAATTTTCATCTTTTTATATATATATTCTTTTGTTGTCTTGAAAGTAGGTGGGAGTAGTGATGCTTTCTTGGGTAAATCATTAAGAAAAGAGAAGCTGAGAAGATTAAGTTCTGTGGTATCGTGATCATATGTATAAACTTCGACTGTTTGCAACTTTAGATGTGTTTTACCCGATAATTATAATCTTCTTATTCTTTTGGCAGTTCTCTGATCATACTAATACGACTACATATGCATCTATCCCGCGGAAGCTACGATCAGGTTTCCATTTATCTTCGTGTTTTATGTTATTTATTGATCTTCAAAGCATAGAAAGTTTTTTACTTTTTGATTCATTTGGTTAATGTTAATGACATGATTGAGTGATCAATTGGCTGTAAAAATTGTTACTTTTTATTTTAAAAAATTAACATGTATGTTACTCGTTAAAAATATACAATATCAAGTTGAATGTGATATAATGAAAGTTCTAAATATATCGATATCTTATAATAATTTCCTTTTTAAGCACAGTCTTGTTGTTGGACCCTATTTTAGACAGTGGATGCGAAAAATGTTATATTTTTTAGTATGCTTAAGTTATAAAAGAATGAATAACTAATTGTAAAAGATATAACTTGTATTATGAATAAATAAAAAAAATATATTCTAGTTTTGGTTTCTACTTTCCACCATGATTTTGTCATTTTGATGGCCATTCTGGATCGAGGTATAACGTTAAATAAAAGTTGTAATGAGGATATAAGAGCATTCACAACCTTTTACCTATATATATGTGAGCGATTGTCCTATATTATGGGGTGGTTGTGAGTGATTGTGAGTGAAAGAACTAGAAAATTTATGGGGGATTGTACCGGGAAAGACGGTACAACCCCCATAAATTTTTTAATATTTTTTAAAATGGTTGTGAGTGAATGAGAGAGAAAATATGATGATAAATGTATAAAAATATATTATTTAATTGAATTTAAGAGAAAAAATAGTAATATTTAATATAATTATATAGATGGGATGAGGGATGGATTGTAAATGCTCTAACATATTGTAATATATAGAACCTCAACCAGGCCTAGACATGAGTAGATACGGACCCCTCAAGGCCCAAATTGGTCAAAATTTTTCACCTCTTTGGACTTATAACTAGGTTTGGGCTTCTAAAACATGAACAAAACTTCTTAATCAACTGAACTGGCCTGTTTGGGACATTGTCCATTATGATGATAAGGCGTCGAAGATTTAAAATATAACAAGGTGCAATTATAGGTTGTGTAGATTAGGAGCTGTTCTAAAATGCTGAACTGGGCCAGGACCAATATCTGCATGACTACATCTCTAGAATTTAGATTCAGTTCTACTAAATGTATGAATTTTTCAGTAACTTATTTCCTTCATGTAATTTAATACTGATAGTTTATAATATTCAGGTAGCTTTTTGTAACCATGGTGGCTGTCAAATGATGAACTATCTATATTAACTGGTTTACAATTTGATTTACAGCATTGGAAAAACGACAGCATGAATCCCAGAGGACGCAGTCACCCACATTACTGGATTCAAGAAAAGAGATGGATGAATTCGAGTGGCGATTAAAAGATTGCACAAAGAAACACAAAACTGCTGCGGTTAGTGATCAAAATCTCCAAAAACCGTGAAAAGAGACAGACATTAAACGGACATTTTACATTTTGCAGGACGAATACAAATACTCAAAACAATCTTTAATCACAAAAGACGAAGAAGAAGCAGCCCAAGCTTTGTTTGCGCTGGCTCAAACATTGACAGGCACTTGTTTGAATAAAACTGCAGAAGTAGAACCTTCATTAATGCACGCGGTTGCACCAAATGAAGCTGAAGATGTGAATGGGGAGAGTATTTCAAAAAAGAGGTGTTTGGTTCATGTTTACATATGCCGTTTTATTAAGGTTTTGCAGACAACCGAGAGTGAAGGAGTAGCTCATGCGAATGTAATCTCTGACTCCAACGGTATTTGTAGTCATTAAAAAGGTTTTGAAGGTAAAGCATAGCTGTGTACAACATTTCATTACAAAGATCAAAGGCACATGAGTCAGCAAAAAAATATCATTTATAATCAAGAATACATTGAAAGGAATTGATTTTTGATAATCAGTGAGTGATGGAAATTAAATATTGCAGGTTGAAGAGGCGGAATAGGTTGGTTGGAAAACAGGTCAAAATGGATTGGGTGTTAGATAATACGACACGCAAAGAAAATTTTTATCCCTTTTTTCAGGATTTTTAAAAAAATTATGTTTATCAATAATATCATTACTAAAACTTTATTGCAGAAATATTCTTATATTTCTATATAAAAAAGATTTTGTATGAAATTTTATGCATATGAATCTAATTTACATGACTTTCAACCAGTTTGACCGTTTCAACTCGTTTGACAGGTTTCGTTGTTAGTTAATTCCTTTCGCTTAACTAGTTGACTTGTTAAATATCACCCATATGTCTTTATAAGTAAATGGGTCAAAATTTGTTCAAAGAAAATGTAAACAGGTCAAAGTTAATCGTTGTTGGGATCCTCATATCCTTGCACCAACTGTTTAGAGATAAAAATTTCAAACAGTTAAAAACAAGATATACCCTCTTGCTTTGCTTGTTTCTTGAAATTCTCCAACAAGAATGAGCTCATCTAATATCAAATATACCTTCTCAGTTCTCACAAACAAAACAAGTACCAGTCATGCATATTGCATAATGTTAAAAACAATAAAAAAAAAGAATAGCAAACATTGACTGCTAAAAGCATTGAGCTACCCTTAAGATGGTACACATTTGTTTCCTTGAATTTGTGTTATGAAAGTTATGGGCTGATGTACTTGAACCTACACCCCATAAGTTGCTGAAATTTTAGAATTTTGATCAAAAATCAAAAGTCAATTCTGTAACACCTTGTGCTGGTCAGAATTTGCAATTTTCATGGGATGGAGCTTAAATTTGCAAGTAGATAAAAGAAGCCAAAGCTTCATAGAAACACTGATTTAAGCCAGGAACGAATGAAACATAGCCGATCAAAAACTTATCAAAAGCGTGAACTCTCCGTTCCTTTTAGAAGTTAAATTTGCAAGTAGGGCGATTGCATAAATTAGAGGGCTCAGGATTTCACATACATATAACACTAAATGTTTTTTTACAAGGGGCTGCTACAACCCCCCCCCCCCTCCCCTCTCGGGTTTTTACATACATATAACACTAAAAAAAATTTTATAGGGGGCGGCTACACCTCCCCCAAGGTTCGCCTCTGAATACCAACCTAAATAACGCAAGTGAAATCAAGAAACTTAACACAGGTTAAAACATACTAGCAAACTTGTCCCGCTGGAGTCATCATATTCTGCTACATGGCAATACTTGTTGACTTCTTGTTATTGTTGTTGTAGCTGCTACGGCTGATGTTATTTTTAGCTAACCCTCTATTTTGTCTGGCTATTAGTTTGAAGAAATGATTAGAGGTGCACATTTCGATTTGAAGAAAGGATTAGATAAACCGTTATTCCTCATGTGTCGCAAAGTGTGGTTTTTCCTTCGATTGTGAATACGTCTTCAATTATTTGGGATGCATGTAGGGTATGGATAGAAGAGTTTAATAACATGCACTTGCAGATCTACATACCAATGAGAATGATTGCATATGGATAGAAGAGTTTAATAACTGGCTTCTAGACCTTGGCTCCAGCTGGCTTCCTAGTTCCTACCATTTCATTAGCTGGCGAAGATGATGCCACATGGATCAATATAGCCGAAGACCTTTTATCCTATTGGAGTTATTGCAGGCAATCGTCCCTTGCTATAGCAAACAGATTTAACAACATTACTGCCTAAAGGAACGTTGCATTTTATGCCTAACAAATGATGATGTCGATGACATTAACAGATGTTTACTTCATAGTATGTCTGGTGAAATGCACGAGTTGTGAAGTGATGATGACATATGTCTAGTAGAAACAATGTAGACGAAATGTGAATGATGCACCATTGTGAATTTCTTAAAGTTCAAGGTTGGTGCATCGACTATCTTGCTATGTAACATAAATTTGAAACAAGAGTTTTCTGTGAAGGTTTGTATTCCTATGTCTATTAACAAAAGTCGGGGGCAAACTTTTAATAAATTTTGTGCATACTTGGCGAGACTTGTATTTACACACGATCAATTGTATGTTGGTTCAACTCATGTGACTGTTTTATATTTTTTAAAATAATTATTGCTGCTGTTGTTTTTGTTAAATAACCTACTGTATTGTCGTGCGGTTAGCTCAAAGAAAGGAGTCAAAGGACTACATTGCTAGGCCCACAGCCCACTTGTCGTAAGTTTGGGCCCAAGGTTATATGGTGGGCTATACGGCATCACACATGACTAATGACTACATGACACACATTGTCACAATCAGAGCTTACTGGACCATACAGCATAGCATGAAAAGGAAAAAACACAGTGACACGACAATTAAAGTGTATTGCATGCAATAGAAAATGCATTATTTTTACACAATAATCAAGTACATAAAATAAAAGTAACATGATAAAATTTAGCATGTGTTGACTGGCAGAAGAAAGTAGAGAAAAAATAAATGGAAATGTATTATCAAAAGAGATATTCTTTTCGTATAGGACAATTTAGAATACCATGTGTTTTATATCATGATAGTAACACGCCAATCATTTGTTAATTATGTCTAATTCTGTTATTGATAGCATATTAATAAGAAATTACTTATTTAATTTTAGTGATTCTTTTAAAGTGTTTGCAGCGTTGATTCTCAATTTTCATTAATGAAACCTCTATGTATTAAGATAACAACATACTAGCTACTATCCGATTTCTAATTCTAATTAACAGTAAATTTCAAAATTTTAATTTTAATGGTAGTCATCATTGGATAATATTACCGTAGTTGGCTGATATGGCATGGGTCGTTTATGATTATGTGTGTTAGCTAGTGTATATGTTAGTTATGGTCCCTCATGGCAACAAGAAAAATAGTAAACGAAAACTAAAAAAAGTTTCAATGATATTCGACCTTTTTGGACAATAGTTATTAATATGCCATATAACTTTCTTCTATATTAAGCCTTATCTTCCAATACTTTCTTCTTGTCACTAGTTTTATAAAAATAATTAATTGTATGATTGTTTTGATAAAATAGTAATAACAACACTTTTTTTATAATCGTTATTGATCACGAAATAAGTAGTATGATACAATATAAGAATTAGAAACTGAAAATAACATAAAGTACAATTTATGTAAATAAATTGATTCAAACCATTCGATGAGAACTTTAAACGCATCTTCTTGTTAAGATCTAATTCTGACGTGGCTTCGTTTGTTGTAAAACTCTCACATGCTAGAACACAAATCCATAAATAATTATCTATTACAATTGTTTACGATAAAAGTTAATGAAAAAATATTTTCATTTATATTTTTCTAACAGATATATAATTTGGTTTTTATTTGCTGTAATTCTAAATTTCTAATAGTTAGTTGACGGAATAAACTTTAGATTGTAACTTATAACATATTTCTTTTTGCTTAAAAACGTAATACAATATGCTCAAACAGTTAAACACCCAGGTAAGAAGTTTATGGCCAACCACCTTTATTGAACACCATAATGAAATAACTATTTAATATGTCATTACTTTTATTGTTACATGGGCCCGGCGTCACATATAATCAAATAAAATATCATATTCGATTCATTTACTTTCATTAAAAAACGATAAAGAGTACGTATAGCATCTAAACTTGGAAAACAAAATCACTAATATTTATTATAACATTTGCATTTATAATACCTGTGCAAATAATAAAAAATAAGTTATGTGATTGTATACAAAATAAAAATAAATAAGAATAATCGTGGTGTTAACCATAATTTTTTAGGTTGTGATTGCAACAATTTATGTACTTATATAAATAAAAAATAATATATACCATAATATTGTAGGTTGTGATTAACATTTTCCTTCAAACATAATATTCTTAACAAATTTCTTTTTGAAGCTTAACTGTAATACTTATTTTGATTGGGGTGTTATATTTTTTAGAACTAAAATATCCTAAAATGCATGTTTCTAAACATGCCTAAATGAACATAACTTTTGGAGACATCGTTTCTTCTATTGAAATATATAATTAAACTAATATATATATCTTGCATAATTTCAATTTTAGTAGTAGGTTATTTTATATAATATAATTTTCTTCTGCAATAGGGAATCCTTTTGATGGTTCAATCGAGAAGTTGGAGTATCAACATGTGTTGGTAATTATAATTTCACCGAAACGCATGGACTTATGTGCTTCATTTATTAGGCCATACTTTGCTGCATTCAAAATAATCTTGGTATTCATAAAATAAACCTCAAGTGCATCAATGTTTGTGTCTTCAATGAGTAATGCTACGGTATATTTTCGATCCAAAATTATTTTCAAAAATATTAATTTTGCTGTTTGTATTGCATTTTAACCATACTATTTATTTCCTTAATATATTACGACCATCCGTTACACTAGAGACACGTCCATAACCAATGCAAGAGGGGAGACGGGTGCATCAGATGTGATGACAAGAAAGAATGTTAGAAATTTCTATCACCCAATCCGGTGAGTATGACCTCAAGAATAGATCCCGCTTTGTAAGTACCAGTGACGAACATAGAAAAATTTTTTATTAGGGGAAAAGTGAAGTGATTGCACATTTTAAGTGGGGCATTCTGGATTTTCACATACATATAACACTAAAAAAATTTAGTTTACTCGCCTGCCCCCCACCCTATTACTTGGGTACACCCATGCTTGCAACGAGTAGTAATAGAGAAAGTTGTAGATACATAAGGATATATCATACAATAAAATTTAATTGTTGAAAATCAACTATAACTTTAATTTTGGCACGCCACATATGCTACACTTATTTTCCCTAAAGAACAACTTACTTTAACATGTTACACCTATAGAAGTATTTAATTTGAGACTTTAAGCATATACAAAGTTATAAATCTTTCCAACTTCCAACTCCATGTAAAAATCATACAACATTAATGGATACCATTAAATCTACTCATTAACTAAATGATATAAAAACTAATATTACACAAACATTCTAATCATATATACAAACAAGATTAAACCACAAGTTCAACTTCAATTCATCAAAATATTAAAAACAAAACAAAAACAACCATTTAACAGTATGACGTTGAGGGTTCCACTGCCTGAGATGGTGTTTCCAAATGTAAGTCTCCTCATGAAGGTGTGAAGGGTGCGATCCCGACTTGAAAACAAATATATAAACCCGATTAAAATAACACAAATATTCCGAATCGGGGTTGTACTTTTGTTGTTCACAAAAATAACAAAACCGGACGTCAGCATTCCATTGCCTTGTAAAGAACAACAAAACATGGTAGTATGGCCCTCGGGTTATAAACATACAACTCCTCAATCGTCGGGTATGACCCGGTATTGTACCCGGCCAGCGAATCATACGGCCCATCCTCCTCCTCTGGCGGCGCGTCTCCGCCCACGCGCTTCACTTTTCCGGCGATCACCCTACACACGAGCATCGCCCTCAGCCCACCACCACCAACCACCATTGAGTTGTGTGCTCTGCCGCTGCTAGCGGTGGTGCACACCCCCTTTCTGCCATCGTCGCCGGACTTGGGGCTCTGAAACCCGTGGCGGATGATGGTGCAGACGCCGCAAGTGGGGACGGCGGCGCAGAGGGCGGAGGAGCCGTGGGAGCCGAGGGAGCAGGCGACGGTGGTGCAGTGGAAGCGGAGGAGCTCGTTGCCGTCGGCGGCGCAGCGGGTGGTGGCGGCGGTGGTTGATCGGAGCTTGACGGTATCACGGCAGTCTTCGAAACGTTGGAGGGTCCGACGGGTGTTGTTGACTTTTAGGATCCGTTCGATTGTGAAGATCGGATGGTCCTTGTTAAGCCAGCTGGATTTGAATATTATTTCCACTATGTTTCGACCCGAATCTTCTGGCCCGAGCTCCGACACTAATAATATCAAATTAACCAAAGATAATTGCATTTAGCACCTCCTAATTATGAAAGATATCTACCACTGTTTAAAGATTATATGCGCATTTATTTATAACAATGGTATCTACTATCTAGCTATTTCTACTGGACTAAGGTCACGAGTTATGTAATTCATGACTGTACAACATGAAAGGGTTAATTGCATTTTTTACTACGAAAATTTAAAAAATTACATATTTACTTGTAATATAACTTTTTAATACATAATGTATAATTTGAGAAAATATGAATTTTTGTAAGTTTAGAGATGATATATGTAATTGCTCTCAAAATGTTTAGCACTCATAAAATTGTTTGACAATTAATGTAGGAAGATATTGGTGTTCACTTGTGTTCTTATTTTACAGTCAATAACAATGATATATAATAGAAGATTTGGCTTTCAAAAAAAAAAAAAAAAATCTAATAATAGAAGATTTGGCGTATAAAATTATCTGAATAGTATTATGGAAATAATTGATTTAATTTGTCTCACTACAAATGTATATGAGATGATATTGACATTTCAATGAACAAATGTTCTGTTTTACTTGCAATGAAGGCAAAATGTAAAATGAATACAAAATGGTCCCAAAGTATTGTGGTAAAATGATTACCCACATGCACACAATTTTCCAAGCCAAAAGACACAAAAGTCACATTCATGTATATCTTTTTGGTCTAGAGTAAATCCAATGGCATATTTGTTTGATAAAAATCCAATATAGTTGTAGTTAAATAAAACCAAATCAAAACAAATTATAATCTGTATGTTTATGCTTTTAACTATTCACTTTTCTTATTTTCTTAAACCATATTATAAATCTTCCATATATAATGACAAAAAAATGAGACAAAAACATTACCATCTTTATAAAATTGTTCTGTCTCATTATCTAGCTAATAGTCCACATTAACCATTTACTTTATTTTTTTTGTTTGTATTTGTATAAAAAGAATGAAATTGATATGATTAATCTAAAAATATCAAAATGAAATGTATACCAGCATGCCTAACAGCTTGATGATGCTCCAAGCTTTCCTTCTTCGGAAACACTTCTCCACACTCCGAACATAAACAAATTGTACTTCTTGGAATAGTATTCCTGCATGGTTAAATCAAAATTTGCACTTCTTAGATTCGTCAACGTTTTAAAAACCGTCAGGCAGCCAAACCATTTCTTCGGCGGTTCATTGGTTCAACCGTTTGGCCCCGTCACCAATCACCCGCAAAAGCAAGCAGGCTACCATTAACAATTTCCTTGTTTGAATCGATTTAACTTAATTCAGTAGAGCCAGTTAAACCGGTCTAACCAACTAGTCTAGTCTAGTATCGTGATCACGTGTTATTTAAAAGGTAATTCTGAAAAGTGAAAACCTATATGTTGTTAACTAACCTATTGCAATTTTCTTTAGCTTTTTTTTTTTTTTTTTTGTTGAAAACATCATATTAATAAAAAGATATTATCATGAAAAATAAAAATAAAAAGAATGGAGAGTGACCTTGCAGGATCAACAATGGCGTGACATTCATAACACCCAGAAAGCTTTTTCAACTGCATGCCACGAGAAGATGACGTGTAACTCCCATGACCGTTGGATTTACCCGACCCGGTCAACGACCTACTCGTTGACGAAGAAGAAGACGACGACACATGGCCATTACTAACGTGTTTCTTCCTCCTAAGGCTGCCGGAATCTTGACTTCCGGCGCTACTTTCCGGCGAGTTATCAGCTCTATGAACAACCCTAGTGTTCCCATTAGCAACATCCCTAAAACTGCATATGGAGCTGCAAGAACTCAGCTTTGAATACCCATTTGGGTTTCTGATCACCGGGTCTTGTTGGGTCTTCTGATCCGACCCGTTAACGTCCATCTGCTTACACTTCAAAAGATTCTTGATATGGTCCCATGATGATGATGGTGGTGGTGGTGGTGTGGGTGTTGTTGTTTTTGTTTAGGGTTTTGTGGGTGATGCTTTCTTCTACGCTTTGTGGGTTGTAACTTGTGGGTTTCAGAAGGTGGGAGTTGCAGAACCGCCATTGAAGGAGGTGAGATGAAGGTCCAGTTGTAGATGAAGAAGAAAGAGATAGAGATAGAGATTAGAGATAGAGAGAGATGCCTTTGAATTGAAAGGTGTTTTGCTTCTTTTAATGAAGAGTGTGGATCTGAGGTAAATTTGAGGAGGGAAAAGGGTTGATGGGAATTATTATTTTTTTAAAAAGTTTTTATTTTTCTTTATTCTTTTTAGTTTAATATTTTTATGATGATATATAATCTTTTGGTACTAGTAGTAGTAGGGTTTATATATTGATACCGTTGGTTTCAAAGTAACTTTTTTGTTTGGTTTTTTATCCAACGGATATAACACAAGTGTTGGTGAAGCTTAAACCACAATTTGTGTGTGCAAAAGCTTCTTTGATCTTATTCATGACTATTTTAAGAAATTTTGATAAATAATCGGATATGTTGTTTATGGTTATGTATATGATATGATGGATATAAATTTATAAAATTTATTTTCAATATAATAATCTTAGGATTAACAATGTAATGAAAGTTCTAGCATTTACATATATGTGTATATGTATATATAGTATGGTATTCATACAAAGTCGTTTTATGGGTGAGGTATTTTCATCTATTTTATGTATAGAAACATCTCGCACATAGACCATACTTTGCAATAAGTAATCAAAACGTATTTCAAACATGGGCACACATCTGCACGGTGTAAATGTGTTAAACACGTATGCATCAGGTAACATATGTTAATTGCACCGTTTACACACTGTTTAGCATGATGAGGCCTTGGGAAACATGAGGCACCATACCCAGACTCAACCCATCATACATTGGCCCATGTGGGCCTGTGACATACCATAGATAATATCTGAATGGGTGATGCTGCACTAATCACCCATGATTTGTTAGTTACTCTAGCTACGTATGTTTCCAACATTCACATTCTGTCCCTGAAAACCACTATAAATACATTGACAAACATGATACGCGTACTCAAATTCACTTCAGTCTCTTACAAAATTAGATACTAATTTTCACGCTTAAGGTTGGTCATTTGTAGAAAATCCTCTTCTAACGTGACGAGGCTAACAATGTTATGTTTTTGTATTATAAAGCATGTTCATAGTGCTCTCATCTTCTCATCAATTCGAACTCTTACCCATCGGGTTCTTGCTTCAACATGTCACATATATATCACACTCTAGGTGTAATAATAAAAGTAAGGGTAAATTACGAAAATGACCAATTGACCAAATCGAATTACTAAAATAACCGGTTAAAAATGGAGTTTATTAAATAAAACAGTCAATCCTATCGTTCCACGTGTCCATCCCTCGCTGACGTGGCGAGGGATTATGGGAATCCCTCGCCCAGAAACGCGTGCGGGCTAGGGATTATGGGAATCCCTCGCCCACGTGTACAGTGGCTTTATCCCTCGCTGACTCAGCGAGGGATTATGGGAATCCCTCGCCCAAAATTACGAAAATGCCCCCCCTCGCCCATAATTAAAAAAATAAATATATATATATATATATATGTTTTTTACCAAAAAAAAAATCCATATTTTAATTATTTATTGTTTTTTAAATACTTAAACATTTAGTTTAATTTTATTTTCACTTATATAATAAAATGTTTACCCTTAACAAAGTTATCAAATCTTACATTCTTCTCAACCTTGTTGTTACTTTTTTTTTTAATTCTCTCAAATCAGAAAATATCAGTTAATATCATATTATACAGTGGTGGTAAATGATATTTTATAAACGGTGTTGAAGAGTATCTACCAATGTCATTTACCACACATTTACATTTTAATGGTAGATACTCTTCAACACTGTTTACAATATGACATTTACCACCACTGTATAGTATGATATTAACTGATATTTTCTGATTGAGATAATTTTAAAAATAAAATAACAAGAAGGTTGAGAAGAATGTAAGATTTGATAACTTTGTTAAGGGTAAACATTGTATTATATAGGTGAAAATAAAATTAAATTAAATTTTATGTATTTAAAAACAATAAATAATTAAAAAAACGGATTTTTTTGGTTAAAAACATATATATATTTATTTTTTTAGTTATGGGCGAGGGGGGCATTTTCGTAATTTTGGGCGAGGGATTCCCATAATCCCTTGCTGAGTCAGCGAGGGATTAAAGCCACGTCAGCGAGAGATGTACACGTGGGCGAGGGATTCCCATAATCCCTCGCTGTCACGCTTTTCTGGGCGAGGGATTCCCATAATCCCTCGCCACGTCAGCGAGGGATGGACACGTGGAGCGATAAGATTGGCTGTTTTATTTAATAAACTTCATTTTTAACTGGTCATTTTAATAATTCGATTTGGTCAAATGGTCATTTTCGTAATTTACCCTAAAAGTAATGCACTATTCATTTAGATTAAAATATGATATATGATATGGCAACAAGTCCGGTATCAACGTCAAATCCTTCGTACCATTTTTATTTTACAGACTTATATCCTAAACTTTCCCTTTATCATAAAGGTCCCATTCGATTAATAATTGAAACTTGAAATTGAATTGGCAATCAATAATGTATTAATTTGGTTAAAATTCATCCCTTTATCGAAGAAGAAATTACTTTTTCTTATCCGGTGGAAATTTTATATTCGAATTATATTCATACAAAATTAAATAAAATCCCCTCACGTACACACATTTAAACTACTTTTTTAATCCACTTAAACTAATAATTTACTAATCAAACGAATCTAAAGCATTTTTTTAATAAAAAAACAATTAAATTAGGTTTCAAAATTTTCATAAAAAGTGAATAGGATTGCAGTCTAAAAAACTAAATTTCAGTATAATACTAAAAAAAGCTTTAAAAAGTTGTTAATATTATTTAAGAATATAACTGAATTATATTATAAGCTAAAATGTGATTTTTTGGGAGTGGTGACTGTAAAAAAATATAAATTTACCACGTGAAGGATGTAATTGTTCCATTGTGCTTTACGTGCATTGGCCGTTTGTACGTTTCAATGTCGACTGCATGCTTAGAAATCCCCAAAATGCCCATAACTTTGTATCATTTTTGAAAAACATAACTAATTTTGAGTTTGAGATTTCAATCATTATTCATTAAAACCTTGTTTGATGTTCAATATACGCAGATTAATCTACTTCATAAACTTAGTCGTATTTTATTTAGCAAAATTATATATTTTAACTGATTGATATTGGGTCTATGGCTATAATTGTAAATATGGTTCTAATATGCCATGATAGTAAATTATAGTAGTTTTTACTACATAATATTTGGAAATAGCCAAAAACTACTTAATTCCTCCGTAGGAAAGCAACATTTTTATATTTTATATTCTTTTAATCTAAAATTACTTTTCTCATTAGTAACCTATTAACATTGGAACTAGGTTGATCTAAGTTATAAGAGTAAAAAACTTTATAAGGTCATTCAGTTTTAGACATGATTACGAGTAATATAAAGCTTCTAAATAAGGTGAAGGATAATAGAGTGGTTGATTTTCTAAACAATTCGGTTTTCTTTTGATTTTAGGGTTGTTTTTTTTTTTTTTTTTTTTTGGCTTTTTACATGTCTATGTAAGTAACTTTGTAGCTAGATTTGAATATATATAAACAAAATATACAAAAGTTAAACCATGAAATTAGAAAAAAATAAAACCATATGAAAACATCAAATCAAAGTAATTTTGTTCTTCTAAATTCAAAATATATAAAACGTATATTTGTCATGACCCTATATGTGTGATTTTTTTAAAACGTTTATAATTTTACTTATAAATCTACATCCTTGTGACTTTTGTCTTTATATGTAAATGCTACGGAGGATAGAGGACATGAAGGTAGTTGACATTTTATGGAAGATATGGTCAAAGTCTCATTGATGAGTCTAATAAATGACGACGATTCAGTTAATGCAATGGGTTACTCTGGCATCTTCTCATTCTTTTTACTAACAGCTACCCACGAGCATCACGCAACAACAAACCATCCGGGTGACTCAGGCCCCTGCGCGCTTTAAGGTAATTATTATTATTTTTTATAAACAGCCAACAAACGTCATAAGTCACACCATCGGGTGACCCTATTGGGGAAATGCTATCTACGTTCTACATACACAGACAACGTTAATTGTTACTCGGCCCGCTAACATTACAAGAGAAATCCATCGCCTGAAAACCCACTAATCCACTATGATAAAAATATATGGCTTGCCTGGAACATATAGCACAAGTGAGACTCGCATTACCTTCACATTGAAAAGTTATAGGGTTGCCTCCTCTCATACCAATTGATTTGGGGTCATTAGCTTGGGTGGCAATTATTAATCAGAGCTTTAGCTATTTCGATTGCAGTTAATTAGCTTCGGGAAGTATGAGCCGGACCATGTTGGTCCGGAGGTACATACTGGTTAGGAAGAACACGCGGAAATAACAACTTACGCGTTAAATACGCGTGACAAAATAGAATTTGTTGTTATTGAAATATTAATTTGGGACTTGATGTGAAATTATAAACATTGAATTGGTTTATTCCAGTTAAAATATAATGCAGGTCATGGAGAAAATAGATAAACTAACTCTTACACTATACGGAAAAAGTATTATAGTAACTTTTTTATTAATATGTTACATGTGTTGGTGTGGGTTTGTAGGTGGTGAGACTGTGAAGGCATTAAGGAAGAAAGGACAAAATATGAGACCCAACTTAACTACCCAGACGAGCCTCAATACCCGTAAGTTTTTGGGCGTGTTTTCCATTTTAATCAACTTTGACTAATCAACACAACTAGAGTTAAAATTGTATAACTAAATAAACTTCTTTCCTCCCCGAAAGAGATCCTTAAGGATATCTGTTTCATCTAAGAAGTCCGAAAGTTTAAATCTTATAAAATGTAATCATATGTGATTATTGAAGTAGATTATGAACAGTTCAAAAGAGCTTCTAGCCTAATGATATTAAAGTAATGATGGTTACCCTCTTAAGTTTAAGGTTTAGGTTTTATTGTACGAACATTGTATAAAATTAAAA